>JACJUY010004782.1:36981-67433 GCA_014220935.1 Platorchestia sp. MABIK
ATTTGAACAAAAAAGCCAGATGTAAGCCAGCAACAGAAAGCGGGTGAAGTAAAAAAAGGAATCTATGAAAAAGAGAAATATCATTACCTCTTTACTCATAACAAACGATATCAGAATGAAGCCTACTACTGGTCATCATCTAATATGTAAATGCAGCATCCTCCTCCACAAGTTATCAAAATCATCGTATGATGAGATCCCATACTATGACTAGTTTCTTTCTAACACAAAATTACCTCAAATTGAATATATCATTATCAGATCAAAAGTTTGCTTGAGTCGCAAATGTATGGGGAACTTCATTACGAGGAAAATTCCGAGGAAATAGATCACATTCACTACGAAACCGTTTCATAAAACTGTGCAAGAATTTTTCTAAATTCATTTGGCAATGTTGACAAATTATTGAAACAGCACGCTGTCATAAGGATATGTGTACGATGTGTTTTCAGTAATAGGGTGAGCAAGGCAACTATCAAACTATGATTCCTGACATAACTGCAAAATTATGTCTTATTATGGTCAAAATTATTGAGAAAGGCAGCTCGAAAAGAGTTGATTAAAAAATGAAAGTGAGTGAAGTAGTGTTAAGTCAGCATTGTTATCGACCGCTCCCTAATTACTATCGTATTGTATAAAGGACATTCCAGTTCTCTTTCACTTAAAGGACTTAAGGAGAAGAAGAGAGTAAGTGAAGTGTAAGTTTAGTGAGTAAAAGAATTCTCCTTCAAACACCAACCCATCTTTTCCGTGTGCCATTATCACAAGACACACCGAACCAATTGTGATGATAAAAACGCGCACACAATCGAAAGAGGGAGGGTCTTTCTCATTTAAAATCTGATGCTTACCTTTGGCGTCTTGAAATGTCTGATGTTGATATAGAAGTGTATTGTTAATTTGCAAAAATTTATGGCCAGCAAAATTGAAAACTTAGCTCTAATTCAATCATATATGCGGTGATTGAGAAACTTTTCCACTTCTCACCAAACAAAATTTTTTGAACGATAAATCTGACAACCAGTTTTTTATTCACATTTGAAATTCAAGGTCGTTTCAATACACCAGAACAATTCTGAGGGACGCTAATGTAACAAATATTGTGCATATACAAGGCTCAGTTTTTAACGATAACTTTGTAGCAACCTTAAACAAGCACAGGCTCTGCACACCAGAATAGCTACCCAGTCCAACTTTTTCGCCGCATCATCGATTAACATGTATCTCATTCTCCACCTCGCATGCATATATTTATGAGTACCTATCGTCACCGGGACAGAGATGTATAGACGCCTATCAGTTGCCAAAGATACTTTTTTCGGCGCTGATGGATGATAAAAATTATCGCAGCCCCAAAGTAATAATTCAGTAAGATTAAGCATGGCTGGCGGCGGTAAAAGAGCCAAGTTATAGTTAGAAATTTAACTTGTTCTGCACACGGTCATAAATGTATACATGTAGACAAGTATGCTTTTATGTTGCATTCATAGATTTCAAGCATAATATACACAGTACGTACTTGATATGTATGAACGCACTAAAAATTCATACTAGTTAATGTGTATACTTTTATGACCAAGTATTGGACCACATAAGCGCATAAGATTATAACCATAATCAACTAAAACGTAGCTCAATTATAGTTATCTCTTCTTCGGGGCAGCTATCTTTTTTAGCTCATGTCAGCAAAAATGTCTTTGGCGACGGTTGTGCGTCTATGCATCGTTACTCCGATGACGATAGGCAAATATGAATATGCATGTCAGGTGGCGAAATGGATGCATGACAATCGACGATGTGTTGAAAAAGTTAAACTGAATAGCCACTACAACTTAAGCTTAACACAACGTCTAAAATGCCATATTGGATGAAAGACGAAATAAAAGAGCTGAACAGAGTGGAGAAAGGCGAGTGACCGTTGGAGAACTGCATCACACAATTTTCTTCAAAACAGCTGTAAGTATCATAAAAAAAACCAAGGAAAAACTTTTTCAATCAAAACAAGAGAATTTGCAGCAAGAACTGTTTACAGCAAAAAAAGGGAATCACAGAAACCGTCAAAGAAGAACCGTGGTGCGTAAAAAATTAAGAAGATTTTAAAATTGGAGATAACTTTAGCACTGTTCAGAGATCGTTCCTAAAATTTTTAATGAAGAAAGATACAAATCCAATCAAGAGATCTTACAGATCAAAATCCAAGTCACATTTTATTATAAGGTGCCAGTAATAAATGTAACCCATAAACCAAATTCAGTTCAACTGCAAGAGAAACGTAAAGTCTCATATTCACTAAAAATTTCAAAGGCTATAGGATAAAACAGCAAAAGCCTTCAATATATTCAAGAAAATTTTCTTGATAAAGAATGTTGCTACAAATAAATTCCTTTACCTTTGGAAACATTCCAGTCAAACTGTTACTCAAGTATTTCCCTGAGGAGAAATGATCGCAAAACCGACACATTCTTGAGTGCAACTTTTTCAAAAAGTCGAAGCACGTATTCGTGTCGTCAGTGTACATCATAAATCAATGTATTATAAAGCACACATCTCTGCCACGGGCTGTACGAAAAACTCGCACACTGCTTTGCAAACTAACCATGAATTACACTGCTGAAATAAGAATAAATGAAAATTTCAAGGAAAAATACCAAATATCTAAATTTTCCTGGAAAGGATTATATTTCATTCATGAATTCACAAAACAGGGCACTTTTTAACGAAAATATTTCCACCTTTTAAACGTGAATATGCGATTTAGTTTTCCGGATCGCTTGAACATGAGGTCAGAGGTGATTGACCCGGATGCGCCTATATTTCTCTGAATGACCGAGTAACACACACGGATACGATCAAATTTCTCAGCATCGTGATATCAATAGTTTCATATTACTCTACAGGTGAATTTTTCATTTTGCTAGCGTTTTGGAAATATATTGATGTAGAAAAATAAATAAATCGAATCTCAACGCTCTTCAGTAAATCAAGCTTACTTCGTCAAAATGTTTGCTCACGGGACGAACACGAGCCATCATACTCGAGCCTTCATACTTAACATCACCAGAAAAACATACAATGATAGACCAAAGAAAATAACTCTCTTGCTTGTGCTTGATCCCTTTAAAGCTGTAAAAACATCATACTATAGTTTTCCTGTAAAACCATCTTACTTACGAGTAAACGTGCACACTTGAACTACTCTTCTAGTCTTTTAAGAAAACACAACGACGCTCTTTGTACGCAAAAATCTTGGAGTTGCCCAATGATCAATTTTTATCCTCTTCTAGTTTACTTTTTGCTTAGGTTGTTTTCAGATTCTTCCAAATGCAAGAATCTCCATGAGCGCTGGTGACGTCAAAATCCCAATGACAAATGTTCTACATAAATTGTTGAAAGCATTTAAATACCACTGGCCGAAATAGTATAAAAATACTGTAAGTGAAAATAGGCTTCAAATTTAAGGCTCGCAACACGCAGGGCATTACATTTATTTCCAAAATGCAAGAAGAAAGATACAAAAGTTAACTTTGATGCTAGGAAATCATTTAATCAAACTGGTGAGAAGTAAAAAAATTCCCTCTCTGCACTCTCTGATACGTTATTTATAGATCATATTTGGATTATCAAGATTGAATTAAGGAATGATGAGTTAGAATTAGATATAAGGTAAAATGAAAGTGAGAACTGCATATTCAAAAATACATTTTGGATTAGTTTTATTTCAGATCAATTCAGTTCAGTTCATCATTTGAACCATCGATAGCTATCTTTAGCAATCGGAATGGCTAATTCTTAATAGCTTGATTCTTTCATATATAAACAAGGAATGACGTCCAAGACTATCTTTAAATGCTCTGTATTAGTTTTTCTCTAGGATATCAGATGGCATCCAGTTTCAACCTTTCATTTCAATCAAATGGGAGCGGTTGTAAACTGATCGTGCTTAGTTTGGCAAATTAACATTTGCAATTAATTTTTGCAAATTAGCAATACACTTCTAAATCAACATCAGACATTTCACGACGCCAAAGGTAAGCATCAGATTTTAAACGAAAAAGACCCTCCCTCGTTCGATTGTGTGAGCGTTTTTATCATCACAATTGGTTCGGTGTGTCTTGTGATAATGGCACACGGAAAAGATGGGTTGGTGTTTGAAGGAGAATTCTTTTACTCACTAAACTTACACTTCACTTACTCTCTTCTTCATTTAAGTCCTTTAAGTGAAAGAGAACTGGAATGTCCTTTATACAATACGATAGTAATTAGGGAGCAGTCGATAACAATACTGACTTAACACTACTTCACTCACTTTAATTTTTTAATCAACCATTTTCGAGCTGCCTTTCTCAATAATTTTGACCATAATAAGTCATAATTTTGCAGTTATGTCAGGAATCATAGTTTGATAGTTGACTTGCTCACCCTATTACTGAAAACACATCGTACACACATTCTTATGACAGCGTGCTGTTTCAGTAATTTGTCAACATTGCCAAATGAATTTCGAAGAATTCCTGCACAGTTTTATGAAACGGTTTCGTAGTGAATATGATTTATTTCCTCGGAATTTTCCTCGTTATGAAGTTTCCCATACATTTGCGACTCAAGCTAACTTTTGATCTGTTCAGATATATTCAATTTGAGGTAATTTTGTGTTAGAAAGAAACTAGTCATAGTATGTGATCTCATCATACGAGGATTTTGATAACATGTGGAGGAGGAGGATGCAGTGAGCTTACTCATGCCGCTAGGTATTTGTAAAACTGGTGATGGTTATGCTTTCAATTTTCTTATTTTCCCCACTTCCTTCCATACTTGGTGGATAGAGGTTTGATTATTAATTGATAAGACGTAATTTTTCAATGATTCTCTACGCTACTGGTGAAAGATATAACGGCATCTGGCTTTTATAAAGTTGTAAGCTCTTTTTTTCAATGAAATATCTACACTTCAAAGCCCGTTCAGCATGTAATCTGATACGTAGGGCCTCCTTGCATGCGTCATTGAACCAAGGGACGGGAGGTTTCTTCATGTTGGAGGATTAAAGTTATATAGTACGTCTCTCAGCATCTGCAAAAATCTGGGAGATAAAGTTACGGAATTATCAATATCAGAAATATCAGTTGCTTTTGTGTTCCTGAACGTCAGCTCTTTCAATAGTCACCAATCAGTTCGTCGCATATCGAAGCGGTTCGCTAATTTAATCACAACCGTTGGGGTTGGAGACTAAGGAGAATGGAAAGTGATCCCTATCGTGTAGTTCTGTCAGCGTTGTACAATAAAAATCCAGCATACAATCTGAAAAGACTATTTTTAGATCTTTCACAGAGTTTTATTTGAACATGGTAATGGGCCAACCCATTGTTTAAAATACGTGGGTTGAGCTCGAGAAGTAGTTCTTCAGTTATTCTTCCCTTTTGGTCTGATACTTGGGAACCCCAAGACCTGCTTTCAGCATCCAAGTCGCCTGTGATATTGAACGGAGGTGTTGGCTGATTTATAAAGCTATTATTTATTGGAGGACTGGTATGTGGGGTAAATATACTGAGCATATAGTGTATGTTTTAAGTTGTCTTTCTTAATTGCTGTTCCGTGTAGATTGGTAGTTAGCTGAATTATATTGAATGGTATTTTTCGATAGACAAGAATAGCTACGCCTCTCTCGGGTTCGTCGTGGGGAACTGATGCAGATTTTATTATTTGATTAGAGGTGGTTAAACATTTTGATCGTATGTAAGAGTTTCTTGTACGCAAACGCATGCTGTTGTAGGATAATTTTCTATTCACTGAATTTAGTAAAGTACGACTGTAAGTTCTAATTTAAGGAACAGTTGAGAGACAATGTACCGAAGGAAATATTTTTTAACGAAGTGTTTAGGACTCCACGTCCCATCTGAATTCAAGTCTTAGTATCAGTAATAGAATACTTATCGGTTGCTAAAAATAAAATCATTTTTACGGTAGATGACGTAATAGCAAATTAACCCGTTGTGTGGCAGTTCAGGTTGGTAGCAATGAGAGTCTCTCTCGCTGGGTCTGCGCTCTGAACGTGCTGTAGCAGCTGTTCGTGATTTCGGTTTGAGTGTGGATTGATGTCCAAATTGTATACTCACAACTGTCTCTTTGACATTCGCAGCGGCGCGTCTCTGTTTCACTATTTTAGTCACATGCTGGTTACAGAGGCGAAGGTTCTTCGTGAGTTTGTACCTTGAGTGTTTCCGCAAGTTTCGTTTTCAGCTGGAGTAGAGTCTTGCACGCAGGGTGTTGAGTCAAGGTCACGTCCAGAGCTTCATTGCGTGGCATCCTCTCTCTCATCTGATGATTAGCCACGACATTCTCATTTATTCTCGACATTCCGCTTGATATCTATAACTCCTTGTGAAAGGTTTTCTTTCAGCTCCTCTTTTGAATATTGAGCGAAGGCTTTACACCGGGCACTTCACCCTATTGAAAGATTTAGGGGTTCAACTGCAACATTCCATCTGCCTATTTTTCGACGCACAAGGATTTTTGTATTTTTTTAAATTGTTAAATTCCAAAAGCAGTGTGCCTCATTCTGCTGTTCTGATCCGAGATACAGCTCCGACTCGAGTCTTAATGTCAGCATTTGTTTTGATATTTAGATCCAAAGAAATGTTAAATCAAGGAAAAGTCCGTGAAAATCATTTCTGAAAATTTGGTCGTTAAAGCTGGAAGAGCTCGTCAGAGTTTCTGAGACAATTCTTTTCCTCTGGTGAACGTAGTTCACGAGCTAGTTGAATTGTTCAAGTAAATTCGCTGATATCTCGAGAGTTTTTTTATTAGTTGCTGGAGAGAAGTCATAACAGTTAGTCGCTAGGTAGCTCCCGCAGAGGAACTAGGAAATTGGTTGTCACGTTTAGTTTTGGGTTGCTTTCACCAGTCGCAACATGGGCCCACAGAGACGTTTTTGGAAGATCTTTCTTGGTACTATGAGTACCATTCAATTGGGAAAAGAAAGAGGGCCTTGTCAAACAAGGGCTTCGAAACATGGAGATTGAAACCTATTATCAAGAGGTATGTCCATGTTACTAGTTATGATAATGAACAAAACCCTAGTGTTAGGAGTACCACCTGCGTTAATTCTAGTCGATAAGCTTGTGACCGAGGCATTTTGCACTCGGCCACTGTTCTTAGAGCGCCAGCAGCAGAAGTAGGTAGACAGCTGCGGCAGCTAAGGTGGGACTGATGGGGTCAGTTAGATGGGATCGTTTCGTCGAGTGAGGCTGTCAGAGAGCATTGAAGAGCAGAGCTCAGTTTTGGTGCCACGCAGGTTGCCAACTAGTGCGTGGCTTAGTGCTGTTAAACGTTCTGCTCGTACGCCGTGAATCTATTAACACGCGCGGTTGCCTCGTGTTTTGTAGCCTCAGTGCGCGTGATTTTCCTGTAATCCCATGGTGTTGGAGTGTGTCAACCATTTATAGTGCACATTTTATCCGTTTACCTCTATTAAACCTTTTAAACTGTCTTGAATAAACGGGAGTTTTTAACTACGTTTTAGACTGCGATTTCGCCACGTTTTTAATAAATTATCAAGCTACCTGAACTGTTTTAAATGTAGGCCCTACTCCAAATTGCAATGGAGCGCAGAACTTCCGTGGAAAAGGAAACGTTGAGGTCTTTACAGTAGTTTATTGAATCGAATCGCCTGTCGGCAATACAAATGTGGCGAGATAGCCTGATGTAGCAGTTCGTAAATAAGAAAAGAAGTTTACCGGTCACAGATTTTGGGTGACTGAGTCAGAAGTTTTCCGACCACAAGCTAGTTATCAAATATATAGTATCAGAAAATAATCGATTACAATCAAAATATACAACCTAGTGAAAGTGCCAGTCGACTAGGTGCAAACAAATTAATGAAGGTACCGTATATTCAAATCTAAGTCTGTTTTCGTATTCCCTTTAACACTAAATATAATCGCATAAGATGATAAAAGTGTGAACGACAAGATCATTCACTGCCCCGTTTCGGCAGACTGGTTGTCCTGCGCGATCCTGTTAGTCTATGAGTAACATTGCGGTCCGTAGTATACGGCAGCATTGGTGCTGGAA
Source organism: Platorchestia sp. MABIK (assembly GCA_014220935.1). Taxonomy (NCBI): domain Eukaryota; kingdom Metazoa; phylum Arthropoda; class Malacostraca; order Amphipoda; family Talitridae; genus Platorchestia; species Platorchestia sp. MABIK. The sequence goes on from JACJUY010004782.1 coordinate 45,049, forward strand.
CCACAGCGCGCGGGTTGACCGATTGACCAGTTACGTTCCAGCAGTCACGCTGACGAGTTATGTGCAGGCAGTTGTGCTGTGTATCCTACGCCACGCTGCAGCGGTTGCGCTGAAACTAAGGTCTGTCTGCCGCCGCTTTGACCGCCATCATATATGTACGGATTTATCGTGCAATGCAACCAATTATGATTTTAACCAACTTTTAACGAGTGTTCGAATAAAAACTGTTGCTTTTAATAAATTCATCTCATGTTCTCAAATAAATTTCAAATTTATCAACTTTTAATAAAGACTGGTGAAAAAAACTTAGAAAAGCAGAAAACGTTATTTCTGATTTGCTGCCGTGGGCATTGGCTTGAAAGGCTTGGCCACCGGACGTAGAAAAAGTCAAGAGCCGGGTGACATAAGTAAAACGTGATTAAGGGAACAGTGAAAATTCCTAAAAACGTTATGTACAATTTATTAACTTCCTAGTACCTAGTTCAATTTTGACTATACCGTTAATGTATTAATTCCTGTTTACAATGAAAAGTGATGAGATCAGCGCTAAAAATTTTCATCGTGAATGAAACATCACAAATTTGTAATGAGTTGGTGGCGGCAAACTTTCTAATTTATCTCACGATTAACATAGTTAAACATTGAAATGAAAAGAAACATATTAATGCAAGAAAATACTTCATCATTTATTTGCAGGTGAAAACAGAAAATAAAACTGGCAATATAAGCGAGTGATGCCACAACAATACGAAAAAATTAATGCATTAACAACAAACCAGCGAAACAGCATTCAAAAAGGACTCGACTGCTCAAGTAGTAGTAGTAGTATCATAGGTTTACTAGCGCTTTAGTAGCTCTGACTATTTCGCGCCGAAGGTCTCATAGTTTCAAAGATACCATAATTCTACATCACCTCCGTGATAGTATTATAAAAACATTATTTCAGTGGTCAACACAATTTCTATTGCCTCAACACACACAATCATATTTGTTTGCATAAGCATATTAAAAATTCTCACTCAATAACCATGATCCATTCTACGGGTCACACTTGCAGAAAGTATCGGTATACACCGCGAGTTGATACATACAAACGAGATTTTTAAATTTGGGCAGAGTAAAGAGTGCGAGAACAGCTGGGACCCCAAAACGGAGGCTCCCGCTACCCGCCCACACCATGGCCGAGCGTCTTACCCATGCTGGAACCCCCTCACAAAGACAAGAGTGGCAGCACGGTACGCTCGGCTATTTCTTCCCCTCAAGTTATAACCTCGGCGTGAGTTCGCACTTGCAAAGCGCACAAGAATTTTTGTTTTCAGGGCAAAAAAGCTCGTTATATTTTACTAATCAAATCGCTTTGTGCAAGAAAGGTCGCCAGCGCACCGAGGTTGAAAAGAGCACGGAGGGGCTCACGAAGCATCCCAATGTGCAGCGACGGGGCGTCCGCATCTCGAAGATGAGGGAAGGAATCTCTTCTAGCAACAGCAAAGTTTGGACATTCGGCAAGTACATGCAGTACCGTTAGCGGTACACGACAGGTGTCACAGCGCGGCTGTGGGCGACGCTCCATTAGATGAATGCTCAATCAAATGAAACAGGACTTGAATAAATTGAGCTATTTCAGTTCACCAGTTTCAAAAAATAAGTTTACAAAATAAAATTACGACGTAAATAAGCAGTAAAGCAGTATTGTGATTTTAAGGCGGCAATTATAGAAGAAACAGAGCAAATCTAAGCAACAGATTAGATTATTTCGAGCTAGTTCAATCTTTCTCAATCACAACAAAGGTGTTCGGAACAAAAGTGTTTCCGAGACACGAAGGTACCCTTTACTGTGGAAATAAGGAAACGAGGAATCCATGCACGTGATGTGTCCAGACACTCTATGCATAGAAACAGAAAGAATGGAAGAAAACTATGAAACAGAATGCAAGTCGAAGAATAGGAGCTGAAAACAGATAGCGATGAACTAAGAAAAAGATGGTCAGTAATACAACGAAAAAAACAATTGTACAACAAAAAGGGAAGCCTTAAGTAACCTTTGCCTCAAGAACTCATCCCTTCCTCATGATCTCGCTAATTCCCGCAGATTTAATATTTGTATCCATCTGAGGAAATATCTAAGTAACATACATCCAGAAATTCGTGTTTGAAAATAATTGTTATACAAATACTGAAAGTTTACACTATTTACAAAGGCTATTTACACTAAACCGTAGAGACGCTGAATCTGGCGGTCTTGACTTAGCTGGCCTGTACAATGAGCACGACAGACTAATTCTGCTATCACTCGTTTGTGGGCACACTCCCAAGTCTGCAACTCCGGCACCTCCGTCTCGTGATTGACCACGTTAGCCACACGGAAAGAGTTAACACTAGTGATTCCAAAGCATCTGAGTGGTTTGCTCCAGCGGGTTGGCTGGTCAGTGTTCTCCACTCATAAACGTAGGGAACAGTACTGCCTGCGTGCGCCAAAAACTCAATCACGTGTCATCTGAATTAAATAATTACACCACAGAGACCTCCGAACCATAAATGGCAAAATTTGACAGCCAAAAAATGAATCAGAGAAACCCTCCTAACATCACATGAAATATGTTGACTACTCACAATAGCCAAACGCTGTCGTTCTAGATGATTTCAAAAGCTGAACTTGCCTAACCAAAGACTAAAAACTAGGAAGAGTTTCACAAGGGCATCTAACAAGCTCAGCGAACCAGATGTACAAACAAAAGCGATAAACTATATTTTACAGTAGACGCATTTCTAGAATATGATGCCTGAGCTACACAGATGCCCTCACAAAATTTCTATTTCAAAGTCCTTTATATCAAATTTCCCTAATCAAATACTAAGTAGAGGCCTAACAGAAGTAAATGTATTTAAAAATATGATCAGTAGAGAGTAGAAGGAATTAAATTGCCATCCAAACTTGGAACCGGTTCTCGGTGAATAGTGTTAGCACTTTTGATAAAGTGTGACCAGGTTACACTTGATTCTTTCATTATTTCAAAAAAAGTATTGAAAACGTCGTAATTAAATCAATTGTAACATAAACACAAAATGATATGAGACAAGAGGCAGGCAAGTTTCAATTATGGAAATGAATATTAAGCATTTTCTGCTTGAGCTGTCAAAGGCTTCGGCAGTTTTTAATTTAATACACAAAACAACGATGAACCCGTAAAAAAATACTCTTCTAATACGAATAGAGCTAAAACTAATTTGGCTCCATCAGCAAAACTTCAAACACATAAACATGAGGGGAAAATGACAAAACCAGTAGTGGAAACATTGCTCGTCTAACTGGATAATGGGGAAAAAACGAATTTGCCTCTAAAATTAAGCCCACAACTATAGATGCAGCTCAACCTGCTGTGGCCAATCTTAAGTCTAGGACCCACGTCAAATTCAGAACTCTTGCATACTCTTGGCGTACCAATTAGAACACACCTCAAAAAATATATTTACTCGTGAGGAGCATTATATCCTCATAGAAAAGTATGAAACCAAGACGCTTCAGCAGACCAATGATTCATTACAAGTTAGTTTCAGCCTCCCTTCCCGCAACAAAGATGTTCAAAGAGAGGAAGGATGAATAAAGGCACCATTTAGGGTGACGTTACAGGAACGCGGAATCTAAGCACAAGGTGTGCTGGCGCACAAGATCTCCTGCGAATAGAAACGGCAAGTTCAAAAAGAGGCTTATGAAACAAGATGAAAGTTGAAGAAGAAAATTAGAGGTGCTGAAAAACAGGGCAGCAGTGAAGTAAAAAAAAATTTGATTCTTGACAAAAGAAAAAACATATTTAATTTCAATTAAAAGAAGGCCTAGTTAACTCTCAGCTCGGAACCTCACATTTTCCCCTTAGAAGTGCTAATTCCCAAAGATACAATAGTTGTATCCCCTGAATGAACGAAATTTGGAAATCATTTAATCCCAGCTAGACAGTTGAGGATAGTCATCAACTTTTGTTAGATTGGTTCAAGGTCTCGTACAAGCAAGCTGTTTCTTCCCCCTAGAGTCGACCGCAAGGCAGACGTGATTAGAAATATTCGAATAGAAATCATAGGAAGAGTCCAACCTTTAGAGCATGGTGCTGAAAAACAAGTCCTGAATAATCAGTGAAAAGTAACGTGAAGCAATTTTTGAAATCATTGAACATAATTAATTATAGGGCGGAGATATTTTGCAGTAGAAGTATTGGATTGGCCAAAAAGTTTGTTTTTTGAATGTCATCTTTACGACCTTCTAAAGATCGTTTTATGTTCTTATTTTCTAAATCCAGCATTCGTTACAACGAGCATGTTTGCGTCAGTGTACAATAAGCCTCCAAGAAGAGAAGTTCTGACATTTTTGCTTGCATTCGAGCCCATGAAATGGTGGACCATGTAGAGCAATACCGATATCTAATGCGTTTTTACTTCAGAAAGGAAAGAAAACAAGTTACTTGCACAAATTTATGCCATGTGTATGGGCAATTTCTGTTGCTTTCCTCCCTTTTTTTGAGGTAAAAAGCATTAGATATCAGTAGTGCTCTGCTTAGTCCCCATTTCAAGCGCTTGAATGCATACAAAAACGTTAGAACTTTTCTACTAGGAGGCTTACTCGTATTGCACACTGACACAAGCATGCACGCTGTACCGAGTACAGGATTTAGAGAATGAGAATATAAAAATAATCTTTAGGAGGTCGGAAAGATGATATTATAAAAACGAATGAACTTTTTGGCTAACCCAATACTTGTAACGAAGCTCAAGACACAGTCATCAGTCCTTAAGGTCGACAATGTTGATGATACGGCAGCAAAGTTCTGAACTCGCGCCAGGTGGGAGGACTGTTGTTGCTGACAGTGCAGCCGCACTTGGTGCACGGCTCCGTGAAGAGGTTGCTGAAGCTGTGCAGCCATGTGAAGAAGGAGCGGATGCTGAGGTCAGCGAGGTACGGGGAGCAGAAGTGAAGCATTGCTGCGCTCGCGTTGTCCGTCACGCGCTGGAACACCGCCAGCTGGGAAGGCTTGAATATGTCCTCCTGCGCAGAAATGAGGTTAAAATACGATGTACAAGGCTAAAGAATACTACAAAAATTCTTCTCGGGAAAGAAGAAGACCATATGAGGCAAATGACATTACGCAAAGGACTATTTTATGACACTCGGGAGTACCTAATAAGTTCTAAATCTTTCCTCACACAATGACAAGGTTTTACCAAAGTACTTTAAATCCCAATAAAAAAATTTGTATGAAGGAGTTTGAAAAGTGGAAAGAACACCCACATCCCTTTTTCTCAATACAGTCAGGGGCAATAAAAATGTAATGACTTTACATCGAAACGGCCAAAGTCATTTCGCCGAGGGCTGAGAAAGGTAGCGCCAGCCTGTGTTGGGCTTTACGATATCGATCCGCCAAGCCCAGACATAAACACCAACAGGGCTTATCAGCACCAAATTCCACAAGCCTGGCATTAATACAGCATAGCAACACCGAACGACGAGAGGTTACCCTCACATGAAGCAGCAGCCGAACGACGGGTGAACGATGCCGTACGTTGGTTTGGACACATAATGTAATAGATTGTTTCGACCGATAGCTGCGGCAGTCTTACGATAACGGCTACTATAAAACGTGTGCCAACGGTTAGAGAGGATTCATTCTAGTACGAGAGCCCGTCTCGTAAGGGTCTTTTCAGTGCTACCTTTTGACTTGTTAAATTTGAACTCAGCCGGCACTCTGAGTTAGTCTGCGTTATTCCTGTGTTATTTAATATATCCAACAAATTCAATTTAACTTAAACACGAGACCCTAAATCATCGCCGCCAACACTGCTTCCTTCAAGGTCGAGTAATATTGTAGTTACTTTCTCACCATTGTGTTTGCGAGTCTTCATTAATCCCTTGTAAATATCATCATTCACCTCTTATTAAATATGCTGGCCATGCAAACCCGAGTTTTTTCTTCAGTCCAAACTCGCTGAAGACTGACGATTTGAAGGTCAACCTTGAAAATGACCAATAAAATAGGACAAACCGAATGTTACGAATAAAAAAAGATAACACGATCATTGCTACGTGTCGCATCGGAGAAATCAAAACATACGATCACGATAAATTCCCAGCGGGATGCAGTTGCGGTGAGGTGAGAGCGCTTGCTAGTTTGCTCAAGAGAAATGAGTTTGAAATCAACGCTCTAATGGTTCATCCAAACCTAAGGAGCGTAAAATCAACACATGAGCATATACATATGTATAAATAATTCAAGAAACTATGCATATTAAAAAAATTATCAACTCCTTGGAAAAAAAGCACCCAACTTAGAAAATCTGATGCAATTCACCCTCACTTTTCAAGAAGGCGGCTCCAACAAAAGAATGAGGCGGAAAAACAGTACAGGAAAATTACCTTACCATGTTTTATATCCTAATATTGACAGACCCTCTAAACAGAACATGCAGATTCGACTAGAATAGTTTAAGCCTGCCTACCACTACAAAGATTTTCCAAAGAAAGGGAAGAAAGCACTATTTAGTATAGTTTATGGAGCGGGTAATCTTTGCAGAAAGTATGTTCCTACACAAAGTCGGTCCTCTTCGCACACGATCCTCTGCCCCTCACACGTCCAATCTTTGGCACACAAGAAACTCATTCAGTCCTGTTCCAATTTCCGATCAGTTCTACATTGTTTACATTAATTTCTAAGATATGATTTAGTGGGCAACAGCCATTTCATTTTCAATAGCTGGGCAACACTATAACGAATAACATCAGAAACCTTTTTACTTTCAATAGTATTTCATACTGAAATTATTTTGAAAGAAGCAGAATCTAATCTATGCAAGATAACGCTCATCACCTTTTAAAGAACATACAGACCAGTATTGAATTGGTTGCATTGTTTAATGCAAGTGTACCATGATAAGATGCATCAAGTTCACTTGAAATGATAATGCAATTTATGCAAGAGGAAATTAAAATTTTGAAAGCTCCAACGTCCGAATTTTTCGAGTTTTTTGTTAAAAAAATGGATAATGTATCGATTTCCCTAATCCTTGTAATGCTTATTTCAGGTCAACTCCATTACTCCATTGAGTTTCGAGAAAATAATATTTATAAACTTCGAGAATTTGAAGAATAATTAATGTTCTATGCATTTTTGGGAGTCACAGTATGAGTTTGAATCATCCTCAAATTGAGACTTCACGATTATCTTGTCATTCGTGGCTGCAAAATAAAGACACACGTTTTAAAAGCACGACAGTGATGCAGCTAAGGAGGCGACTCACCCGTCCGTGCTGGTCGTGGCTGGACTCGTAGAAGCCCCTGATGACCACCCCCTCAATGAGCAGCCCTCGCAGCGTCATCACGCCGCGCAGCAGCCGCCCCAGCGTCACCTGCACGACATAACCTGTACTCGACACCTCCGTATTGGCGACTTAGTTGAGCTGCCAGTACAGGTTTCTCACACATGGTGGGTAGAGCAGTAAAGTCCACAATAGAATATCAGCGGCGTTCAACATGGTGTCATTAACTTGATTGCAATTCGTGCCGTTTTTTAATAACTAAACTCAACCTAAATGTAGAGCCAAGTTAAACTGTAACTCAGCCCGCCTAAGTTATAAGCATCATTAGACATTTCGTCAACACATAGTTTAGAAAAAAGTTTCAAAAAAGAACCCTCATTAAAATGATGCAAAATCTAAACACGTGTTTAACATTGGCTGTATATCGCCTCTCTTGAAAGTGAAAACTCATTAGGATGAACTGGAAATGAACTAGTAACCCTCAAAACAGCTTTTTCACACATGTTTCCAAAACTGTTTGCGAGATAATCACCAACTCTTCCGAAGCAATTCATCTGGCACGGACGATGATCTCACCAAAAGAACATAAAACCACAACAAAGACTGCTTAAGGACGGACATGCACAGCTGACTTCCTGGCATTACTAGTGGAGGCCATCGAATTTCTCACCACAAAGTTCTGATTGTCATTAAAATCGTAACCGATTAATTCTTCAATGTTATGAAAAACAGTGTGAAAGACATAGAATTTCATAAAGATACATATTTATTTGTAGACCGCTATTGCTCAAGAATAGCACTACATTAGCATTTGATAGGCTTGAAAACTATTGTTTGCGGCTTGTAAAATGATCACTGGGATCATCCGCTTCATGATCATTCATGATATTTGTTAACCTATTGACACTACAGCATGAAAAAACGCATCGTCTGTTCTGCTGGCGTTAATGTACAAGTGCAAGTGATTATTATGTAAATTCACATAATGATCACTTCTCATAAAATTTTACCACATTCACCTTGTTCTCCGGATCTTTCTCTTACTATGAGAGAAAAATTACGATGTATTTTTCAAGCATTTGGACACTTTTTTGAGCAACGAAACATTCAGAACCAAAGAAGAGGTCGAATCTAATTTCTATGATTTTCGAGCTTCTAAGTCACAAGATTTTTATTGATGTAACATAAATGGTCTCCTTGATCGATTGCAAAGATGCATGGCTGTTCAAGGTTCATACTTTGACGAACTTGAACATCAAATGTAGCTTATTTGATTAATAAAAGATTTTGTCCAAAATCGACCATTATTTTCCCAAGAATCTAGTACTAAAATAAACTATGTACAACTGTTTCGGTTTACTTGACTAATTATTGTTTAACATGAGTTAAATAATACCTTTGAATACCTAAACTCAACCTAAAGAAAGTAGAACTCTAACTCTTGCTCGCATAAATTATCAGCATCAGGAAAGACATTTCAGTTCAGGTGGTGCACATGGGAGGAAGGGCCAGTTATTAAGAAAAATTGGAAAATCTAACATGGCCCAAGGTTGAAGGATACCTAATAGTTGATGATCGGCTTGTTTAAAACTTACAATTATCACTTGACAAATACTATTATTGATTTATATTAACATTAGCAAGTTCAAAAAGAGAACCAAAAACCAACGTGAGAAGTCTTTGAGGTTCACAATCCCAATGAAGATACTGCAAGCCTTTAGGCAATACTTCAACCTTGCAGGACTACCAGAGACTACTATGAAACTATTCTCGAGTGATGGTATTCTATAATAGTACATATATTCTATACTATCATAAATACTGTTTTCTATAACATTTAGAACTTATCAGTTATGGGTTATTATAACGATGAGAACTTTATGGTGAGAAATGTGATGGCCTCTGCTGGTAATCCAGAAAGTCAACTGAGCATGTCAGTAGTCCTCAGCCCACAGATCCATTTCATATTTTGTACTATTCACTAAGAGGATGCACCATGATGCACATATATAACAACGACCACTAAGCAAAAACTAAAATTTTAACAAAGGCAAAAAGTACATCAAAACAGTGATGAGGGCATCAATTTTATTTGTAAATTGAAAAAAATGTAAATTAACTCCCGTAAAATTGCTGGCAGAGCACATTTGGTATGTACACTAAAGTATGATGACAGCACCTTCCCAGTGAAGGGAAAGAGAACACTTTCAGCACATAACTATTCCTGTGAAAGTGTTGTGACTGAAGTCACTTGGCCAGACCTGGACGATGGCGTTGGACCCCATGGGCCGTGAGACGGTGAGCGTCATGTCCTGGAACTGCTTATTGATGGTCTGGATGAGGGAATCCACCTGTCTGCACAACATATTCAAATTGAATCTCTAAACAAATGAACAGGCATCATGAATGATCAATCTTGAACTATTTTCACGATTTTAAGCAAATCTTCACAATGAGAATTAAACATGCATCATCAAAAAGATTAATTGTAAATTTTCAAAACGATTCATGGCGAATCTGCAAAAACGATCCATAAAGAATCTTTGAGATGGGGTTTAATTTCATGAACACAGGAAATTGCGAGGTTCAGTTCTCAACATCCCATACCGCAAAAGTGGTCGTGATGAGCATCACTCCTACAGTCATGCTCGCCTACACCAATAATCCCTCACCTCTGGAGTAACAAGTGCTTTAAATAAACTGCTGATTAAGAACGAAACAAGCTGTTGCATGATACGACGTCGTGAAGTGGCTGCCTCTACCACTCAGTGACGCGCACAAACGACAACGACTAGCGCGAGTACCGGTCAACAAAGGTGTGGACGAGGAGCAGGACTCACAGCTGGGGCACATTGACATTGCAGGAGATCGCTGGGGTGCGCCGCCGCTTGCTGGCACTCAGCTGGTTGGGCATCTGGGATCTGTTGAGGTGGCTGTGGCCGATCAACAGGTGGCTCATGGTCGAGTAGTTGTACACCTGCAACAAGCGCTCTCTCAACACCAGTTCCTCATGAAATGAATACAGTGAACTACAAAACTATTCTTAAAATGGGAGGTTTTACCTGTATTATGGCATGGAAAATAAGTTACGGAATTTCTTCGAGCTCGGGATTTTAACCCTAATTTTTAGTAAATTAAGCCTATCACAACTTCTATTTCTTTGTAGCAGCTCAGCTTGACATTAATTAGTTACTTATCTAGTAATGAAAAAATTCCACATATTTTATGCATAAATACATAAGCTAAGCCCTCAAGGGTAAAAGTGACAAATTTATCCTTTTACTTTATTCGATCAAACTATTGATGACGCTCTATGGTATTCCCAACAATGACATCAGTAATGTTATCACAGAATTTTGCAGCCGTGGTGAAGCCTCTACTCTTTCCACTAAATCACCTAAGCCTCTCAATTTAATCAGTACCGAGGCCGTAAAAAATTCGAACTATTATTTATTTGATTATTATATTCATTAGTTTAAGACTCCTCACACAAAACAAAGCGGTCTCAAGAGAACGAAGGGAAGAGACCATTTGGTATAAACAGTAAAAACGGGGAATCTATGCATAAGGAGTGTTCCCATACAGCAAACCTTGCGCATAGAAACAGCAAGTTAACGAAGAAGAGGAAGAAAAGGCAAAGAAGAGATACATACCAAAGATGGCACGAAAACTGAAAAAATTGAGTGGGCACAAAAGATAGAAAGCCCAACGGCCCTACCTATAGCTGAGATACTTAACAATATCTCCCCCTAGGGCACCAGTCGCAGGAGAAACAAATCTAACAAACCTATACCTATTTCTTATCATATGCCTCCTGAGGGAAATGATTCTCAAGGCACATTTCATCTGATCCAACGGAAATAGTCAGCTTTCACTTAATGACTGGTTTCATGCTCATTGCTCTCCTCAGGATCTACAAAATGAACAAAATAACTACAAGATATGTATAGGTTGTTATTATTATTTCAGCAATAACAGAACTTAAACAGAGTAATGTGATATTACGCCAGTTTTCAATAGTTCTTTCCATTTCGGTAGCGCAGCATTTCCAAATTAAAGACGGGTCACTTATTTCAACTTCAACACATATTCTCAAGTATAGCTATCTAATTTCGGCATGTTTTTATTTCATTTCATTAGCCGTAGATAAGAACACAGCTTCATCCGAACTCGTAGGAAAAGACTTATTTTTTATTCAATTTTATTAGAAAGTTCACTTTCAAAAAAAAAAAGATCCTAGATTGACGAAGGACCGACAAGATTCCTTGAGCGAAATCTAAACGAAACTAGAAAATCTCGACAATGCATCTGTAGCAAAAACGAGCCTGATTACTCCCTAGCTACTTGGAGGCCGAAATGGTCAGGATGCCTGCCAGGTGTAGGTAAACTGTTCGGGCTCAGCTAGCTCGCCCCGGACACTCGGGTATCATTCAGACAGCACTTTTATGAAAGAATAAGTATATTTAAAAGTAACAAGTATAAACCCAGGAGCGCGTCCTGCGGGAGCCGTCTCTCTACACGAGATCGTAAACCTCCCGCCAACTGTCAGACCCCTAAGCACCCAGAGGTATCCCAAGCTATAACGATACTAAAATAGCAGCGGACTAGGCACTCACTAGCATAATGGGCACGCTGATAGCTTTATTAACCGGCCTGTGGTGAAGTGCACCACACAACGGTCCTGACGTAACTGACCTGAACGGTCGCGCAGCCTCTAACTACACCTTCCCTGCAGCTTACGCCAGGCGGTCGTAGTGCGGCGCCCTATGTGCATGCCAGTGCTACCGCAGGGTACACAGGCATACCGACTGAACACACAGTGAATAATTTCACTACACATCAAACACTACACTTGTGTGCTACATTCTCGTTAAAGCAATAGTTAAACGAACTGTTTCCGATTTGGCGTGCCCATGGTCTGCAAAAATCATACAAACAATGAAAAATATTACTTTTAACACTTTGACTGCGACTACTAAATATTAAGTTCAATGCCAAACTCAAATTTAGAGTCAATTGCAGTAAATTATTTTGAAAATACCAAACATGAACTGGATCGAGCCTTCATTTAGCTTTCATAAATACTTATATTTATGAAAATAAATCAAAGTCAAAGTGTTAAAGTGTAAGCATGAAAGGCATAATGGGCCTAATTCAAGCATTAGTGTCTTCCTGGCCCACACTCAGCAAAACGCAGCTCAAATATGTATCTCAAGATTGTTTCACTGAAAGATCTTCCAGAAGAAGATCAATTTCCAACTATATGAAGGGCATAACTTACTGACAGCACGACAGTGATTAAGCAGGATCATCATAATGGATGGTAACTATTGACCTATTTAGTCAGAAGACTTTATTGACTTCAATGGAAAGCATAATTTCTCACACTGCATAAACTATCAGGACCAACTTGTCGAATGTGTACAACATGAGAGCACATCAACAGGTATAGATTTGAAAACGTGATGCCCCACAGAATTTCCCATCGGTAGAACATATTGTCACCCTCCAATCAATTTTTTTGCTTTTACCCGTTTCATGGATTATTTTGAAGTTGTTCATTTCTCTGTGCCCCTCTGGATAACGATTATAGCAAGATAAGCGCACAACAGTTGCAGTATCCTCAGTAATCCATTGGAAAATCGAAGGACAAATTACTTAAACATAACTGCATCAAGATACGAAAGTTTAGATGCCTTCCACCATGGAAAATAGAACATGACAGAATTTCAAACAAAATATCTAGAAAACACTTTTGAAACAATTCAAACAAGAGCCCCACATTTTGATATACTATCATAATCCTTGTCTCCACTGAAGACAGTAACGTTGCTTTCTGGAACAGTTTGATATTAAAAGCCTGCATACGAAAGTGGTGACAACAAAAGACGTTTCAAGTGATAGGTTCATAACTGCTATTTATACAAAGATTGAACCAGCCTCAAGTGTGAGCTATGGCAATGGCAACGAACATTGCAGAATTCTAGCTAGGCATTCACTTGGGGTAGCCAAAGAGACAAGAACGACTTCTGTGACATAACATACTAGAGCCAAGATTGATCCAACTTTTGTCTAAAGATCTGAATGAGAAAATGATAAACTTGATAAGAAATCATGGGGGTTGGAGTAAATTACACAATTATATGCTACGGCTGACTAAATTTGGATCATTTTACCACTGCCTATTAATGAAAACAAATCTACAAAACACTTTGTGCAAGCTCTGAATAGAAAAACAGTACTGCATTGATTGGGTATAAAAACATTTTAGACGAGTTTAGTGAGTAGAGGCACGCTAAAGTCAGAAATTTTTGATGGACCCAAATCAGGACCCCATATTTAGAATCTTACAAGTACACTGCTGCAGCAGATGCAGTCTTCTTTAACTATCGTAACAAAGACGAATTTTTTTAGTGAACAACAAAATGAGTAACAGCTCAACTAGTGGAGAATGTGAGCATTTTTTCATCAACTGGGATGTAGAATGAGCAGCAAACTGCTCGTCTATTTAAGGTAATGAGGCAGGCAACCTCAAAAAACGCTTTTACCTCTGTAAAGTGAGAAAATGGAGAGTAGAAGTAATCATTATTTCTGCATTTACTTTGCAACTTATTTCGCAAAGTTGTTGTATTCTGAATTATGCACATGAGAATGAGTTTTATAATCAAAAAGAAGCGTAATTTTCTGTACACACCAATCCTACTACTTGAATTGTTGGTTGTTGAACAGCAAAAAGTGAACATAGGTGTTCAACTTCTCAGAAACGAGAGTTCATTGAAAAAACACCAGTCACCCAAAAAATCCACTATCCAAGGTAGGAATTCTACGTTGCCAGTACAAAATGAAAGCATTAACTATTAAACTCAAGCTTTCACAATTACCTCCGCTCCAAGAGTGTTATGAGAGATACTGACGGCTACTCCAGTGCCAAGTTGGCTAGTGCTTCCAGTTTAGGGCATTTAACCTAATTTTAAAATAATTCAACTAGTGAGGGAATATTTTGGAGTAAATAACCAAATTAGGGAAATTACAAGCATTCATGAAACAAGTTCTTAAACATTTCCAGAAGCCTGCACGCGTAACTTACCATAGGTTACTTCTAAGTTCATGTCTCAGGGTCCGTGCAACACATTCAATAACCTCTTTATTGAACTTGAGCAAGTTTTTTCTGAACTTCGTTTATTGTTGATGAATTCGGGCAAAAAATTATGATTAATTTCTTCGTAAATACAAAAACTTTATTATCAACGTCAAAAATTTCTGTCGACAAGCATAGAGCTTCAAAGATTAAAAAAATTGCAAAATTGAAATAAAGAAGTAGGCACTTGCTTAAGCTAAAAGCACCCACACTAGGACAATTGTACTGACAATTCAGGGTAATGACAACTTTTTCCCCTGGAAGTTTTTACCCAAACCATTTGAATTATCGTACCGAAAGGGTTAATAACATAAGATGTCAAATGGAGAGATTGATAGCATGGAATACTAGCCTCTCTCATAAGGCAACGAAAAATGCAAAAATGTAAAGCCTATCAACCAACTAAACTACAACAGCTTTTGGCCCAAAATATTACTGATACCACAGTACTTTGCAAGAGATGTTGACACTGAGTACTTTTCTAGGCACACTGAGGATAGGCCCAATCAGCACCCTTCTTGAATAAAGGTAAACAATCCTGAACATCCCCAGACTGAGGACTGCTATGTCTCAACCCAAAAAGATGCTAAGGGGCACTTTTCTTCATTGTATCCTCCTGAGGAGTCATTATTCCCACAACCACGGAGCAGACATCAACTCGACAGCAATCACAACACATCAGCAATCATTCAATCCAGTTTAACTCGGAAATGCCACACAAAATAGTGCTGTGACTTACTTTATCCATCCAAATGTAACACTGCCTCAGCTGGTGGTGCAGCTGCTGTTTGTCTGTGGCTGGATCCAGAGACAACAGGTCTAGGTTGCTCTGTGTGCTGCTTCCCACAATCGGTGACAAAGATGACACTTCATTTTGCAGTGTTCTGAGAGAAAAAAAAGTGTTTATTTTGCATGTTCCTACATTAGGTGATGCTCAATGTGTAACACATGCCGTATTTTTACTATTAATTATAATAACAGGTTACACAAACTTCAAAAGGAACTGAAAATACTGAAAGGTGGCTTTTAAAGCCAATCTTTAAAGAGTTTTTTTGGGCCAAAATTGGTGAATCAGAGTGCCAATGCATGACGCAGTTTGAGCGACATCCAACATACGAAACTCATTTCACTCTGAAGGAATTAGTTCCTAAAACTGCTCAATCCAAATCCATGAAGTTAACAGTAAGTGGGCCTATAGAAGCATCCTAGCAACACTAAAGAAGACAGATCACACTGTAGACAGTGCCTGAGTTCTTAGCAAACATTCCAAAGAAGTGTTAAGCACTAACACCAAATCAGGTTATACCACAAGTCTTGCCGATTTATTTCTTATATGTTTAGCTTGATGAAAACATATCACCTGGAATAAACTTAATTACCAGCAATATTTCTCAAAGTCTTCTTCAAAGGAATCCTGATGTATACAGTCAAAAAAGAGCTTCAGTCAATCTCCAACTTGATCTATGGAATCGAGGTTTTTTAAAGATGTTTGTTGAATCCCAAGGAATTCTCATGAAACAATGTCTGAAAAACAAGAGATTAAGGAAATTTTTCGCAGCATTAAGTTTAAATTTTTAAATGAGTTATGTGCACTGCAAGCAAGCATTGTCTTGCTGAAGAATGATGACTTTGCGATTGGCCAGAGCTGGATACTTCTTTGTCACAGCTACGTTGTACCTACTGGTAAGTGGAGTTCAACAGTAATTGTCTTGTTAAGCAAATGCTGAAGGTAAATATTCCTCTCATATCCTCACAAACACTGAACAAAATTTTCTCAGGGTGGAGTTCCTTTTTTGGCTCTGACCTGGGTCATGCATGCTTAACCAGTCATTACTATAAACGTTTAAAATTGTTGGAAAGACTCCAATTTTCAGTTCCAGCTACAAACTAAATGAAAAGTGGTATTCGCAGTTGAAAAGAAAGCAATTTATGTGAATAAGTCCCATGTCTCTTAGAAAGGTTACATACGCATTCAAACGCTCTAAAGTTTAAAGTAATATGGAAAGTGATCAAAATTTTTGGCAGCAATCTGTATGGAAGGCTGAAAAAACAATGTCATCACACACACACACACACCTCACCACTTACTACTTTCTTTAGGCAATAAATGCTAATTTAAAGGTGTAAAAACACAAAAATGATGGAGACTTATGGTATAACCTAACACTAATCACTGATTTCAGTAACAAATTACTGGCAGTTGAGGCATTCTCAACACTACAATAGACAAATCGGAACATACAAATTGGTAATTGAATGTGCAAGAAGCAGAAGTGTGACGTAAGAGTGTCTCACACTTTGTAGTCAAAAAGTATCTTAACAGCCACCTACCAAATGCAAGTTCAATAAGTCTACATCAAGTTGTGTAAATAACACAAACTCTTCAATGAACCACAATCAAAACTCAACTAGCGTCATTCACCTGGAGTTAAGACCAGGAGTGGGGACCACAAAAATGCAATTGGATAAGTTGAAGCAATGGCAGATCACGTAAGAGACAACTATTTATTTGATGCAACAATCAATCTCAAAAAATTTTTAAATTTGCATACAAAATTCAAAACCTCCACAGTAAACTGTTGGAGTTAGAAAAACCAACAAAGAGATGAAGCTAGAAGGTGCGTCAAGGTGACAGTAGTGTTAGAAGAAAAAACACAGAACTGCAACAAAAAGAACAGACATAGACTCTAAATGAGAGCCTGCTTTAGTATTCCAATGCAAAAAAACTCGCCCCTTGAGAGAATTCAGTTTGGCACAACAAATCTGTTTTGATCCCTAATTTTATACAAGAAGAAGGCATTTTGTTCGTGTGACTTGGTCTGATCTCTTTACACGCGCCGAGAATGACCACAACGGGATGCAGACAACACCAGGAGGGTGATGACGGTCCACACACATCTTATTCTACACGTGCATTCTAATGGCTATTTTTCTTGTAAGTCTTTTTCCTGACCAATGCAACCAAACCCGTAGTTGAGGCTCCTTCTGAGAACCACCTCACTTTCCCTACTCACTGAACACTAAATCCCTCTACAGTTTTGAATGAAGCAAATGGTACAGATATTATTGGACTCTTATGAAATTCTTTTAGAACATGTTTTTCAAGACGTTTTACATATATTGTATTTTGATTTCCATTAAAAAAATTTGCATGGTTGTGCTAAAAATGCATCATCCAAAAATTAAATTTCATTCCAAAATAACTATTAAACACATTATGTTGAATCCAACGGTGAACTCAATGTCCATCAAGCCCAAAAACCCAAGAGGCAGTTCGAGCTTTCCCAATACTTCAGGATTATTTTTGTACATCAAAAACAAAAAAAGTGACCCAAGTCAATTCTCCTTTGGTTTCAAAAATGCACCAGTAAACTCAGTTTCACAGCTCTAGGTCCCACAGAAAAAGTACTTGAGAGTTATCAGAACTTTCTTGTTCATATTTTGATGGATGCAGTGATAGTTAGAGAAAAATTTATAGCTCTTTTAAAAGCACTTGATATGCACATTCTTTTCAGAAGATGGCAAGTCCAGAAGAACAGTGGCAACTGCTCTTCAGGATCACCACACTACAAGCACAAAGAAGACAATTTCAAAGACAACTTTTATTTAACTATTATATAAAAGGAATTGTTAATGGCAAAAATAACTTGTAACACGTGTTACATTACAGTGCTATTACAGCTGTATCTCATAGGAGTTCCTACAATGACAGAGTAGACTCACTTGACATTTGTCATAACTTCATCCAGCATGGTTTGCACTTTATTTTCAGTGTCCAACTTGTCATCTTTCTTGGGATTCAGGTCAAATATGCTGGAAGAATTGTTGCTATTTTCCTTGCCTTCACCTTGCTGGAATAGAGAAAATATTGATAAGGATCTCCATCCTGCGTTTGAGAATAATTTGACAGCAATTTTTATACAAAGCTTTGTGCAAATCAATATAGGGAAAGATTAACATTCACAATTCAAGGAAATTTCAGCAGTACCCAATGAAAAACCCATGACAATGACAATATATCATTGCATCACAATTAATTTGAGCCTATGGTTAACATACTCCTGACAATCACAAGTAACATTTAGAGAATGTAACTTTTCATCCTTGTTTGCAGACAATACATTTGTACTTATCCAAAAATGTAACCATACACAAAATATACATCAGTTCTAGTGGATTACAACTGACACCATGGTAAAGCAACAAATATGTTTACAACACTGCCCTGCTCATTGTACACCAAGTATAATTCATGAAGAAAAGTATACTGAAAAACTTGGACCAAGCCTACCTTGAGAACTAGCATGGGAATGAAACCATGCACAGTATCTAGCTACTTCAACTACACTGACTCACTACCTTTTAGTTAGGTACTGAACAAACTACACAGGCACTACTCAACTTCATACAATTTTTATCTAAACACTTCAATATGTAAAACAATACCTCACTTAAGAAATACTCAAAGCAAATTCAGAAAGTAAACTTATAAATAACTTTCCCTACTCCTCACACAAACTATACAATAATAAAAGCCATCTATAATGAACTCAACAAAATTAGGCTTCAATCACACTACTTACCAGGCTATGCATCACACCCAGCAATTGTGACAAATCTTAACCACAGTATGCACTGAAGTATAAATCTAACCTTCAAATGAGAGCCCTTTTTTAATCAATATTAATTCAATATATGACACCTACCTGAGCAAGCATTGCAAAAAACTGAGTGGCCGAGCCGCGCACTGCCCGTAGATATTTGAGGCACGCTGCCAGCTGCTCAGGAGTTGGTGCTGCAGGAGTGGAGCTTGTGTTGCTGTTGGGGTCAGGCCTGTTGCTGCCAGGCACACTGGTGCATCCCCCCACACTTGATGAGTCATTTGCAGCCATGCTTGCTCTCACTCAGTTTCAACTCTATTCTGCAACTAATTCACATTATGATTAGAAATTGAATAAACTCAACAGGAATGCAGGACATAACAAGTTGTGCATTCATTTTTACCTCACAGTCAAGAAATTTAAAATGGCATAAACAATTATCATGAAGTCATGATTGCTATACATATTCTTATCAATAGATCAAATTTGATTAGATAAGATCATAAGTTAGTTTCTGCCCATCAGCCCCAAAAAACGTTCTTCCAATCACTGCTATGGCTGGTTCTGACAGTTTTTGTGGGTTTCATTGATGGCAGTACCTCTAAGTTAGGATCAGTGTTTGCTGTTTGGTAATCCAATTTTGTCATAATTCAAGCTTACAAGAAGAAATGTCCTGGCTAGTATATCTAATTGCTATAGTAGGTTCAAGTGACAGATTTTGTTTTTTTCAAATTGAGTAGGTCAGCTCCAATCAATTGAGATTCTGCTGCTGTTAATGCTACTTCAATATCAATATCCATTATTTTTTCACTTGATATATTGTAACATTGGCTAGGCCTTTCACATTTATTTACTTCAATTCATGCCAGGTCTGTTTTACAGGTAGAAGTTAGTGATATGATCATCTAGGAGTTTTTTTATTAATTTTTATTTTTTGAAGCAATTGTAGCATTTTTCAGGGCAATACACGTATTCTAGTTACTTTAAAACCTTTTTTTTGCTCTCATTTTCTACCTTTTCATAATGTTAGATCAATCTACTGTACCCAAACACAAAAGTCGCAGTTAAAACAACAATTCAGCAAAATCTATTCTTGGGTCATAATTGAATTTAATGTTGTCAATGATTTCAAAAATTTTGTTGCCTAAGTTAGGTAACAGGATGCATTTGAGGAAATATAACAGAAATGATACTATGCTTGCAAATGCTTAGTTTTCAAGATAGAGCATAAATAACATTGAGGTAAGAATAGCATTAAAGGCAGTTTTACTATGGCTTTTCTGGTGTTTCTTGGACATGGAACACGCTATGTTTTTTGGCGGAGACATCACCCTGGGTATCGCTTGGTTATGTTTTTTAGGATAGATTATTTAACTAATCTAGCCTTACTTAATTTAACCTCAACTATCGTTGTGATAAAACCGTACTTCAGCTTATTCACGTGTCTATTCAATTTCATATATGACGTTCCCACTTCCAATAACTTCAAAGTTAAATATCTCAAAAACCAAGCATTTTCGAGCACAATGTCATTCATGTAAAAAGTCTTAAAATGTCTCCAATTACCTAAATTTTACAATGAAATTATAAAAGTTGTTGACATTAAATTAATTTAATTAAATTTAAATTCAACATTGATCAATTCTTGGGTTTATTGCGCTCACGTTAATTAAGAATTCCATTCCAAAGAATCCCTAAAGGAAGACATTTAAAAAGGTTTTACATGAATGACATTCTGCTTGCTGATGCATTATTTTCAAGTTATTTACCTTTGAAATTTTTGTTTTCCATAGCAGTTCCAGTAAGTTTGTGCTTGAGCGAGAGCTGTTAGAGTACGTTTGGGTACTTTGTAATTTATTATTTTCCATCCTGAACCCTATTCTAGACTCTAGAGTGTTTTAGTTGATAACACAATAAAGGTTCTCACCCAAAATTATTATGTTATAAAAATATTCTGATATTTAGTCTATGGTATTCACTCCTATGGTTTTGCTAATGTTCAACGGTCGCCACCATATTGAAATATGTCAAGCGCATAGCGATTAAAGTCGTCACTATTCCAGTCCCGCTAATATTTTTGGGTGATAACCTATATTGTGTTATTAACTAAAACATCCTAGAAGTGGGCTCAGGCTCGGCACTCTCAGCGAGGTTAGCAAATAATAAATTACGCCATATATTGCAAAAACACTAACTTTTTCCCTGCTTCAAGCACTTGCAGCATTGTTGGAACAACCTTTCCTTTTGCGCAGGCAGCCATTTCATGAGGGCAGTTCCTAAAACTTCAGAGTTAACTAACTCAAAAATAACGCATCAGCAAGCAGAACGCCATTCTTGTAGAACATTTTTAAATGTGTTCCTTCAGTCATTGTTTGGAACAAAATTCTTTATTTCCGTGAGCGCATTAAACCCAATATTGACCAATGTTACAGCTAAACATCATTAGTTAGCACAAAAAATACAGTTCAAAACAATGCCACAGTAGGATTGTTTTCCAGGAACATCAAACTCAAGAACCTGATTATGTCCTTAACTGCAAATTAAGTGGCAACACACTGAATACCTAGCCAACAGTTATTGTATTTCATCAACTCTCTAGTCCCCACCTCATTACTCAAAAAGCCTAGCTGAATGTTGTAGAAATAATTTTCTAATCAAATTTATTTCCGTAATCAGGACTTGAAATTAGCACTTCCATCTATTCTTTTTAAGTAAATTACGTTTAAAAGTTCTATACATAATTATTATTTCATAAAATTTAACCTGGTCATTCAAATTACGTTCTTTCTCAACTAACTAGATGGAAACTATCCAAAACAAAACAAGCCGCAGTGCTAACTAGCAAAAACAACTACACAAATGATGCTGTTTCTGCTAGTTGTAACTTGAATTAACAACCAAGACTTTCAGACAGTTATTTAGCCAAAAGGCACGTATCTAGTTTGAAGTTCAAATATGTCCCACTCGCACAAAAATAAGCGCAGATTATTACAGATTTCACAACAGTTACCTACATTTGAAACACGGCAGCAACGCGATCTGACGTCTCCCATAATATCAGAACAGACTTTCTGTACGCTATGGAAATCTACTGTGGATGGCTGACGTAAAATATAATGCTACTAGGATCAATTGGTTCACTTATTTTACATGTAGGCTAACAGAAGAGAAATAGGATTTATATTCAAGGAAAGGACTTTAACAATTAAAATTAAAGTGACTAAAACCGATAGTTTTTTAGTAAAATTGTAATATGAGGTATCGCAAGTATATAAACGAAATACTGTCTCACCTACCCGCTTTTTGCGGCGAGAAACTTCCAGAACTAACTGGCACAGAACATAGTCTTT
>JACJUY010004783.1:2807-59405 GCA_014220935.1 Platorchestia sp. MABIK
TGCACCAGTAGTGCCAACACCAGCGTCTGCTGCACCAGTAGTGCCAACACCAGCGTCTGCTGCACCAGTAGTGCCAACACCAAGGTCTGCTGCACCAGTAGTGCCAAAACTAGTGCCGGCAAGACTAGTAGTGCCAAAACCAATGCCAGCAAGGCTAGTAGTGCTAACACCAGTACCAGCAAGGCTAGTTGTGCTAACACCAGTGCCAGCAAGACTAGTAGTGCCAACACCAGTGCCGGCAAGGCTAGTAGTGCCAACACCAGTGCCGGCAAGGCTAGTAGTGCCAACACCAGTGCCGGCAAGGCTAGTAGTGCCAACACTAGTGCCAGCACAAGACCGGCGTTGCTAAGAGCCCGCTCCCTGCCCTCGCAAAGCACTGGCCTGCCAATTGGGAGGGTCTGGCGAACGCAACTGGCCTCCTTATAAAGACCGCCCTCCGATACTTACACACGTCCTTTTATGCGAGCAATGGTTGCAATATGCCCGCCGCCGCGATCCAATTATCTTCATAAAATAACTTGAGCAATTGACCACAGCCAATCATTGCGCATCGTTTATCTAACTTGTAAATAGAATGCAGTAATCAATCTTGACCTAGAATACGTAGTGCGTCTTCCAGTTTTCAGTTCTCTTGTCTGAGATGCTCTCACGATTCCACAATGCATACATTGCCGCAAGATTTGTCCGACTCGTATTACAGTGACCGATGCCGAATTAAATGCAGATTGATCTAAGGCTTTTCGAGAGCATGTTTCGCTTCATGAAAAAAGATTTGCATTCCGCGTGCTCTTCGAAATGATCCCGTTCCGTAATCTCTTGAGAGGAGTTGAAATGATGATTTGCATTATTTTATCGGAAGCCAGGTACTTTCGATAAATTTGTGTACTTCTATTTAATTTCCGTGGCAACATCTCTGCACACTCGGTTGTATAAAAACGTATACGCAACGAATGCACGTAAAAAGCAGCTGAAAATTACACGTAGCTTTGGTCTTGAGAAATATTCACCCACGCCTAACCTTTTGAGTCCGATGTTGGGTTCGATTTTAATATTAGGTTTCAGCTCTAGCAATTGAATCGTGTCTTTTTTTTATCGATGACTGTGAAATTCACAGAACTGAGAACATTCGCTCCTTAAACCTTGACTTTTTCATGCGCAATTGAACAGTCCTCCTACGCGTAGTTCTGGCGTTTTCGTAAAGGTTTTGAACTCGCCTGTTAGTTAACTGATGTAATTTGTAATTCGGTGCTTCTGGCAAGTTCCGCTCGAATAATTGTTTTGCTCTGAACTAGATTGTTCGCTCGGTTAGGTCGGATAGCTTCGTTGAAATAGTCATTTTGTGGAGCTGAATTTGGTATTGAGTAGTGCTGCTGTTAGGCAGAGTGGTTAGCGATGTTGGAATGAATTTTTTTCTCGATAAATGTGTGTGCACGAATTAAAAAATGTTAGCTTCTTGACTTCAGTGTTGTAACTGGACATTCGATGGACAGTTTCAAACTATCACACAAATTTATGTGCAGTATGATGGTTTCTTGAATGGTAAACTAAATACAAGGGAGCCATGCATGTAACAGAAGGGAGCAGTGTGTGCTACTTCTTACTTTGTATTGCAGGACTCAATTGCTTCAATTTTTTATTGTAACACAATATGCTGGTTTATGCCAGTGCTTCGCAACCGGGAAATTTGGTCATTTCGAACAATTGTTTGTATTTTTGTTATGCTCATTGAACGGTCGAGCCAAGAAGTGGCATTTTTAGTAGAACTGAAGGGATTGAGACAATGGGTATCAAGATCAGTATCTAACCTGCATTGAAGTCTCCTACATCTACATCAGAGTGTACCTAAAATGTGATCGATGGTACCGTCGATTCATACGATCGATGGTACCGTCACATGGTTAAAGCTATTTTTAATTGTTACAATGTGTTACAACATGGTCGATCCGAGCTATAGGTTAGGTAGGCTTTCTTTTTGTTAAAATAACATAGGTTTTTGTTTTGTTACGGACCAACTTTTTTTTCGGTTCACTGCTGTCCTGTTTTTTCAACACCTACAACTTTCTTCTTTAACTTTGATCTTGTTTCATGAAATTCTTTCTGATCTTACTGATTCTATGCCCTTTCTGCATAGATTCCACGTTCCCTTAACTCCATACTAAATGGTGCCTTCTTCCTTCCTCTCTTTGGATCTCATTTGTTGAGGATAGGGAGGCTTAAACTAACTAATAATCTAATCTACAACATAGTCGAGAAGACCTCAAGAATATTAGGATTTATGAATATTTTACTTGTTTTGGGGCATTACTTCGTTTTATGGTTCAGTTTTACTCATGAATTCAGAAGATTGAGCGTCAAAAAGCACATAGCCGCGTTTTTCAACTAATTGTGGTTTGAGTGGTAACCATGTCGTTTTTACAGTGCAAATTGAACATGAGAGTATAGAAAATTCATTCATTGCACCTGTTATGCAGTCATTTTTTGCGTTGATTAAACGAAAACATTTTGAAAATTTTTAATTTGAACTGTAGAATGGAAGTCGCTAATGAGATCTCTCATTGCAGTGATCGTAAACAATTTCAGGAATCACTAATAAATTGTTAACAGCCCCGTATTGAATTTTCTGCTTTTTCTTTTGCTATCTGGATATGTCTTTTTATTATTTAGCATTTTGACTGCGACTACTAAATATTAAGTTCAATGCCTAACTCAAGTTTAAAGTCAATTGTAGTAAGCTATTTATTCTGGATACAGACATCTTATTTCGGTACACTGTGTACATTTTTTCAGCACAATTTATCAGTTCATTTTTAACTTGACCAGATTTCATGAACTTCTTTCTTAACTCACTGTTTCTGTGCGCAGGTGTTTTTGTGTGAAACACACCTTGTGCGAAGTTCTAAACTCAGCACTGAATGATATCTTCCTCTTTCCAAATTTGTTGTTGGTGTGGAGGCATAAACTAACTCACCTCATTGAACATAATTAGCAATTTCGCTTGAGCAATTCACGCGAGCGTACAAGGAAATGCAGCATAACGGCAAACAGTTCAGTCGAAGTGTGTTGTCCGTGTGATCTTGCACGGCTCACGTGTAAAAAATCAATTTCATCGCTTAGCATACCCTATTACTCAGAATTGACGCCGCGTCATTTTTGCACTTGCGGAAGATTCCTTTTCAATGGATGATTTTAATTCAAGTTCTCCTATCAAGAGAACTGAATAAAGAACTGCTGCATTATGAGTTCTTTCATTGCATTCATTTCTTAGTTTCCCACTGAACGATTGCGTAGGAAATTAGAAGTTCGGCTAGAATTAATCTTTCTTACGTACGAGTTGCTCTAAGCACATCTGAGGTTGTCAGAATGGCTCTAGCATTGGCATTATTACAGATATTGAGTAAGAGAGGTTTCTTCATTAAGCTTTGGTCGAACAGTTTATAGCCGCTTATTTTTTGCACTTATGTTGGAATTTTCATTCGCAAATACACAGGCACAAGTGTTTTATAATTGCATTGATATTTTTGTTCTCGCATTACGTATTCTTCTTCCGTATAAGGCTAAAATTCGAAATTTTTCTGTCCTGCTGTCACGAAGTTGTATCACTTCCATTTTATTCGTCATCCAAATTTTTACGCTTTTATATCCATTGAACTGAAATTTCTTCTTAATGGCATAACGTAAGAAAGAGAACTTGTAGAAGTACATTTAATTGCTCAAACGCACGCAACGCCGTAACCATCAAGCTTTTGTCAACGGCTTTTATTGCATTCGAACCTATTAACGCGCTCGTGTGCGTCAAGCGGTCTCTCGCTGTGTGCCGCTACTGCGCATGCGCGTTATTTGTCACTTTGCATTGAATGACGTTTAAACTCTTTCAGAAGGCACGATATATTAAGTATTCTTTATTTTTACAATTCATTGATCACTAGAATTAACTCTAATTAAAATTGAATATTAAACTTCCGTTCAACCCGCGGCAATTGACTGTCAACTTTCGTGTGACTGTTCTCTGATACAATATACCTATTGTATCTTCAGAAATTAGTGCTCCTAGGGGGAAAAATGCGAGGTCCCCGGCTATAGTTTAGGTAGGACTTCGTTTTATTGAAGTAGAAGAGTTTCTTTTGTTTCAGACCCTATTTTTTCGCTTCACTGCTATCCTATTTTTCAGCACCTACTATTTTCTTCTTCAACTTTTATCTTGTTTCATGAACTTACATTCAAATTTACTGCTTTTATGCGTTGGGAATCTTGTATGAGAACACACCTATAGTGCATAGGTTCCCTGTTCCCTGAACTCCATACTCATTGGTGCCTTCTTCCTTCCTTTCAATTTTTGGAACACCTTTGAGGGGGTTCAGTAGGTTTGAACTTACTTTTCTATTTTAATCTCCAATTCTTTTAAAAATTTATTCCATATTATTTCAAGTCTTCGTACGAATTTATAATGCACTGACTAGACTCCCTAGTCTTTATTTTTAGTTTTTTATTCTGAAATTTAAGTATTTCAGAACTGTTGTAATCTGAATCAACTGTAATCTTAAAAGTTCATTGAACTTTTTTCCAAAAATTTACCAGTATGAGATTCTATTAGTCATGTTGAAAAACTACTCTTACGGAAAATCATTTTCGTCAATAAATTGAAAGAATTCCTTCGAAAAAGCTGGTTGTAGTTTTAATTTTTCAGAAACAGATTTTTCGCGCTTGCTCACTTTTTTTCTCAGCTTATGAGTGCTGTGATTAATTGTCATCCATTCTTATGCGATAAAAACTTCCGTGTTGGTTACAGCTAATACACAGAGTAAAGACTAAAGGCTTTGAATTTGGTCTTCTAGCACCGGAAACACGAGGAAATCATTCCTCCTGAAGTACCAATCCGAATTTGAGACTGCAACAAAATGATTTTAACATAGGTGATCTACGTAGTGCTCAGAATATGTGATAGCTATACTCAAAATGATATTTACGTCGTGTAAGTACATGAAAAAAAATGATGAACTTCTTAATGATTCAGGAAATATTTTTCCTACTGATAGTTGAGCTATGTGATAGTGTGCGTGTACAGAAATTCCTAAATACTGTCATATACATGTTTTACAAATATTTATCATGTTCACATCTAAAACTGCCAAATTTCATCCCTCGATTATTTCAGTTCAGCACTTGCTGTCAGTATCGCTTTGATGCATTCTGCCTCGAGCTGTAATTGAAGCGCGTCTGAGAATGCTCTATGCACTGTTGCCAATAAAAATGGTTTCCAAACGTTAAATTACACTTTTCAGCCACGTCCTCTCTGGTCAGGAAGTTTCCGGTCAATCATAGCACGGGATGCTATCACGCGTCCGCTGTGTGGGTGTGTTGTGCTCAGAAAGCATGCACAACAATTAGATAGATAC
Organism: Platorchestia sp. MABIK; assembly: GCA_014220935.1. Classification (NCBI taxonomy): domain Eukaryota; kingdom Metazoa; phylum Arthropoda; class Malacostraca; order Amphipoda; family Talitridae; genus Platorchestia; species Platorchestia sp. MABIK. Next base: position 8,201 of record JACJUY010004783.1, read on the forward strand.
AAGACACCAAGCGATGTGATGACCAGGTCTTTGCTAGCTCAGGCGGGAGGCTGTGAAAGCAGATTAGTTTTATGCATGTAGATTGTAGACAAACCTATAGCCTGTAGAACTTCCATGTTCCTCTGTCATCTACGCTTTTCGTAATATAAATATTGAACCAGGAAAACTTTCCCTTCCTGTAATAGGAACTACTCAACTCGTACGTACCTAGTCGAGTAAGTGATAACTTCTGGAACCCTGGAGCCGAACGAGACTAGAGTAACCCACGATCACCTTGGCAGAACGTCGAACTTTTTCGTGTTGTCTACCAGTGGCAGCATCTAAGCTGCTTGGATCAGTACGATCTGGAGTCCTCATAAAACAGAGAGGTAGAAGATGGCTTATAGAAGGCGCAGAGCGAGCCCAAGTGCATCCATGCATGTAGTCAACCAACCAGTACGGTTTTTATTGCATGGACGGCCAAGTGTTCTAGCAAAAGTGGTCGCACTGGAAGCCCGGCTCGCCCTTCCTCTTTCATCTTCCTCTTGCTCCTGTGAAGTTACAGTTCATTTTCACCTCCCATCCTTTTAAAGAGGGCAAATAAGATTAATGATTCTTATAAAATGTAGTATAGGTCAACTGGTTTACAAACCAAGACAGTGGAAAGCGCGGATAATTTCCTCGAATGCCAACTTATCCTTATAATAACTTCAGAAATTACAAAATATGTTTGTGTACTTGACGGTGCGATCAACTATATTGTTGATAGGAAGCATTTCCTTTCAAAGCTGGCCAAATAGCGCTGCACCCAAGTTCTGACCGTCAAGGTGAAGCGAGAACCAATGAAAAAGTCGAGGAACTTCCGCTGTCACTGATAGGTTGATTTTCTATTGGGGAAAGCCAGGTAATCTATAATAGTGTTTTTTTGTTAATGTCCGTAAATTCAACTCTAAAACTGTCGAAGTTATTTTCTTGTGACGGAATATTACGGGCAATGTCGCGTGAAATTTCACTCAATATCTTCAATGGGTAGGGTACCTTTTCAAGTAGACATTTAAAGTAGGAGAACGGTTTATATTTATTTTTATGTCCTCCAGGAATGATGGTGGTTCTCATTGGGTGAATGCTTGCAAACTACGTTAAAAGGGCGTATCCTTTTCTTATTCTCTGTGTGTACTAAAATAAATATAATAGCTGGTACAACCACAGTAACAATCGCTGAGAAGAAGCCAATTTGACTTCAGTATCTGTTACCGGCCGATGCTAGAAATTTTCAACTAAACAGTATTTCCCGATCATTTAGTAAAACAAAAAAACATCGACACATGATATTTTAATTTAGCCAATCTCTTCACGAAGAAGAAAAGTTTACACGTTACATTATTTGTCAGTTTATTCAGTATGTGTAATTTTTGTGTCCGCGCAAAATTGAAAACCGTTGAAAAATTTGTCCGTGAGAGTGGTTTCGTTCACTGGCATTTCCGGAATGGATTATCCGATGCAAGGAGCTACTCGCACACTTTCGTTTTCATTTTTTTTATTTTGAGACTTGTATATTTCTTGACAGGGATTGTCCAGCTTTTTTTGTGCTCGGCAATTTTGTGAATAACTTAATGAAACCATAAGATGTACACAGCATACATTTTCCAACATTGTCTCATAATTATGTAAGAAACCGAGAAGTTTTAGGTAGTTAGTGAATATTTCTGCTAGTTCTGCCTCATTGAAGGCTGTCAGTGGTCGTTTAATTAACATAGAAAATGGGGAAATCAATCTCAAGATGCCTTTCTGAGTGTTAAATGTCAAAATGAACTCTTTATTGTGTAATTTGAATTTTCTCAAGGAAGACACTTTCTAAAATTTTTAAAACAGCCTTACACTTTAGAGTAAAGCTAAACATCAATCACAATGTGGGAAAATAAAAGTCATACAATGTATGCTAAATTGTCGACCTCGAAAACTTTGTCACATTCGTGTTTTGCCACAGCGCGTGGCATTCCGTGACTTGTGGCATTAGCTGGACTTAGTGAACGGTGTGCTTTAAATTCAGAATCGAATCTTACATTTGCATAACTAAGTGGGATCTTATGTCTGGCCTGTGTTCTGATATCCACGGCGTCGGCGGAATTCAGGCTCTCAACTTTCACGCGTAGCAAGTCAACCTCTTTGAAAAGTGGAGACGTTCACTGCATCATCACTCCCCTGTTTTTGCGCATTTTTAGTACCTTGGGCAGCGCTTCGGCCTTGCCAACGATGTGCATTAAAAGTCTTGTGATGTAAGTCAAGATCTTAAGGCTTTATCTCGCGTTTGAGGTGATCAGGTTTTGTCTGATGTTGTCTTTCCTGTGCAGGTATGCGCATTATGAGTGAGGGGGCGGATGTCACCTGAGCATGCAGTCCTCGCTCGTAACTTTGGTACGTGAACACTTCACTCCGATAACCCGCAGCCAAACTCGGCACTTCAATTAGGATGGTCCGTGGTACTCAGTGCACGCTTTAAACTGTCTCTTAACGACAGGTGCAAGCTTCTCGCTGGGCTTAAAGATTTGTTGAGCGTGATAGAAGAAACCGCAAACGAGCTTTGCTGGCTGACGGGGGTGTCCTCGGCGGCGCTGGTCTGGCACATCTTACCCAAGTTCTTTTGTTCATCTTGGTAGATCGTTTAGAGCACAGGAAGTTTATAAATCATTTTAATTCTGCATTTATGTTTTTCTTCAAACTGAATCTGAAAATAAAATAAAGTTAATTGACCACCTATGTCCTGCAAATAGTTGCTTTTCGAGCCGAAAATGTAAGAAGGGAAGATCAGTTTTCAGGGACTCTATTATTTAGGCACCCCCATGAGTTGGGTTCATCTTAAATTCCTGTATCTGTTTTTGACAACTCATACGGCAAATATTCTCTAGCATTACACAATGATGCTAGAGGCGAATGCATTGGTTTAAGTAGCTGAAAAATTCGACAGATCAGCTTTGTAAAAATGAATCATTAGGTCAGCAAGGAGTGCTTGAACTTTGCGAGTTGCATTAGCTTGTTGCTCTTACACTTATCAGACGAAGTAAGTACTTTGTTCTCATTTTTTGTTTCTTTAGCCCTTTCTAATTTCTTTTCTAGTGATGCTTCACTGAATTAGCCCTCACTGCAGAGGTTGCAAGCGTTACTTTCATAACGGGACTTGGGCGCAGCATCTGAATGGTGGAGGCTGCTTGTCGTAATCTTCATAACAATGCATTCAGACTGCCGTTTTTTCATCGACTAATTTATGAATTATCAGAATATCAGGAGGTGCTACTAATTTTGTGCAGTACTCTACTTAGCCTTGTTTTTGTACTTGATGTGTGAGCACAAATTGTGCAAATATTCCAAAACGATAAAACAGGGCCTGCAAATTATCTTTTCCATTTTGTGTTTTCTATCGTCTGAAGTCTCTCACCTATGAAATTTATTTCCGAATGACTGGACGATTTCAAATAGAATATAAAATCGTCTTCCTCTCTAGTTACAAAAAATAATTCTATGTACGAATAAGCAGTCGCGATTTCTGCATGGCATGTCGTCCACCACACATTGTGAATCATCTCTTAACCACAGAATGTGTTCAGTTGTGCATAAATACAAGTAATTCATGATAACATGAAGCGCCATCAGTGCTCATCGCGGTGGTACTATGAATACGTAGTCCATGTTACGACGCTTTTGTGAAGCAAATTTTGGCTGAAGTGTCGACGCAATGAATGCTGGAAGATCGGAGTTGTTTGTGCGCCTTCCGCGGGGTCACGGATTGTGTTTGTTTTGCTGCCACAGCCCGACTGAAAGTCTGGGTCTCTTTCCGTTCCGAAAATAGAGAAAGCCATACACACTTTCGTTGGTTCCTCTTGCTCGCTTGGTTCCTCTCTGTTGATGTTTGGGCCGTTGAATTTCAGCCTATTTACTTTAAGCCTTCTCGAGACAGAGGCGATTTGTACGCGTGGCTTTCACTTGGTTGAACCGGCGGGGCTGCCCCCAAACATTATCTCTCCAACAAATGCTCACATTTTTTTAATTTGGAGCTGTCCTATGTGATCTTTGTTAGGTGAGCTTGCGTTGAAATCCAATGAGCGTGAGAAGTTTTTGGCTACAATTAATCTCTTAACGTAATACATCTGACACTTCGAATAAATACATTAAAATCAACTTGTTAAACCATCGATCTTTCGACGGTTTAAATTTGCTTCAGATACTAAACTACATATCTAACAATTAATTTATTTGTAGTACAAATTTCATTTCATATTTTTACCCACTTTTGAAAATGCACAAATGCAACGATGTTCATTGAAGACAGGTTGATCGAGAAGTTTGCTCACCTCTGTCTGCAGGGACAAACCAAGTATCGGAGTAAAATTTTGGGGAATTTTGGAGTGAAAGTAAGGACGTCTGATCAGGCGACTCATGCCTCGGTCAGGCTACACGTCAACTCCTGCGCTGACTTCATTGTGACAAGTGTATAAGATGGACCAAATGGACGAGGGTCTCCGACCATTAGATCCCTCACATGAGTTAGGTCGTATGCGCATTGCCTTCTATAATTCCGCGTTGTAAAAGTGAAGTCAGTGAACAGAATAATTTAATTCATTATTTTTGCAGTTATCGTCAGTGCATTCAAATCCGCATGTTTGAGATAACATCACAGAAACAGAGTAAGATATTGCAGAAGAATCTGAGGTGTTAGGCTGTAAGTGGATCATTTTGTCGTTGACGTTCATTGGTGTAAAATATGTATCAATTTTGACCGTGATCGCTGTGGTCGCTGGACGTCACCGGCTAAGTGAAAGATATATGTCAATGAGGATAACAAACCTAAAAAAATCAATGGGAACCATAAAGGCAAAAAATTAATGGGAACCACAAAGGTAAAAAATCAATGGGAACCCCAGAAGCAAAAAATCAATGTGAACCAGAAACACAAAAAATCAATGAACTGCAAAATAAAAAAAATCGATGCGAACCACAAACATAAAATTCAATGGGAACCGAACACATGAAAAATTAATGGGACCATAAACAAATTTATTTTACGTTTGTTGTTAAGGACGTGACGCTACCCCACTGTGGCAACAACAAACTTAACATCATTCTGTCACGACTAGAAATTAAAAACATCAACGCACGATTTGCTTAAGAAAAATTCTAAGAGCATGAGGTAGTTGAATAAATTTTTTATTTGAAAAGAAACGTTTTCTGCGATTGAGCGCAAAGACGTAGAAATTGTATTTTAGGATCGTAAAATGCGGAGCTCTGAAAGATCGTTTGTGGGCAGCAGATTTTAATGAAACTGTTTGAGATCAGAAGATCGAGGGTTACGACTGAATAAATCTAGGGCCTGTGATAAATAGTAGAATGTTCTCTCGACGAGTTTGAATAGAGTGTTGGTAGTGTGTTTATGCGAATATTTTTCTTTAATTTGCTTTGTATCACAAATAGCAAGTCGGCCAATAATGTAACAGTAATCAGAGTCAGGTAAAATTTTTGTTCAAATCCTGACTTGTATTCAGCTCAACGAGGGAAGTTTGTACGAACCTTATGTCTGTGAGCAAATACAAGATTATATCACCTTCGTTTGAGATTTCGTGTTTCAAAGAAAGGCTCATTCATAGACGCTTGAAAAATTAGATTTTATACTGGGAATGTGGCTATTGGCTCATTCCTATCGACAATCCTATTCTAATCAATTTCATCAAAATGCTGAGAAAAGAGGGCCATGTTAAGAGAAATCTCGTTACCTTGAAGAGAACATTACGAGGTGCATTACTTTCCCATGGCTTACTTCGTATCATGATTAATTGATTTATTTACTTCATTTAATAATGTTCAATTCATAGCACCATTAGATTAAACTCTTTGCATTGGAAGCTGTGACATGCGAGAATGTAATCGAACATTGTGCATTAGTATTGAGATTTGTGTCAGCCCCCAAAGCTAAAATTGAAACCTGAGGTTCATGAGTTTTAATCATTCCTCTTGAACTATTTGCGATCGCCGCTCTCAAGGTTAATTTTCACTCGAAGATAACGTATTTAGCCTGAGATAATGAAAATATCGTGCGTATAACATGAGCGAACATTTAATATACTGTATTCCACGATCTCTTTACAAGACTGAATTGCCCAACTTGTGATGCGTCCCTTAGCCTTGAACGTAAAGTCGAACCCTGTTGCGCCCTCTCTTATGTAACGTGTTTTATAAAAGTGTGATGCGGTCAGAAGCCTGCGATATGAACCAGAACGTGTCTGGCCAGGGGCGCCGAGCGCTTGGGTGGGGCAGAGTGATGCAATTGCCAAGCCTAAGATTGCTAGTGTTGACCTCACACTTAATTTCGTCCCCCCCACGAAGCATAAAATAGTGTTATAAGTTTCAAGAATAGAACCTGTGTGTAGTTACGCGTCTGTTACAATTAACACAATGTCAGACTAGTTCTTCTATCTTTAATCCGTAGCTAATGCCAGGTATTCTTTTTTAAATGGATTGTAACTCCTTTTTCTCCACAAGGAAAACCTGTAATAACTTTTTTTTGCGTTTGGTGCTGTTCTGAGTACGTCTGCTTGACTCTAGGGTCTTGGTTGCTCTGGATGAGCAACAAAAAACATTCTGGCTTGTTTCCAAATGCACGTGGCAAACTGAACGCCTTCAAGCCTGTCCAGGAATTGAGCCAAGGTTAATATTTCGCACGTTTAGGGCGAACTTCTCGCAAGGGAAATTAGGGTATCTTGCTGCGTACGTAGCCGCTCCGGTAATTGGCGCGATTTTGAGGAAGTCATGCGATCAATGCCTAGATGAAGAGGCTTGCTTCGCAGAGCACACTTTGAGGTAAAGTTTGATTTTAGGTCTGAAAGGTAATCAGCAGAAATGATTTTTGAAAGTGATTAAAATCGCAGGGCAGAAAAAATATATTGCAAGAACATATCAGATAGACTTTGTCAGGTGTACCGTGCGGGGCAGTACTCTTTAAAACTTACTCAAACCCGTGATCAAATTACTGTGCATTGCATGAAAAATAGCTTGAAAGCAGTTGATAGACGGAGATATTTATTAACTAAATATTTATTATAACAAGTTTAGTATTATTCTGCTGAACATGTGTAGCTTTGCACAAGGCAAAAATGTAAAGTCATAACCGCATTTAAAATCCAAAACAACAAAAAGTACTGTGGGTAAAATTCCAATTATTTTTCTTCTTAAATCTTCGACGAGGCTGCAGACCCCACACGCGTACTAGTGCATCGCACCTAAAATGATGCTTAAAAATAATTTTTTGCAATGTACTCCTGTCGCTGTGTTCCCTCAAAGAGATATTCAATTCCGCTCGGAGGGAAACAACTATTGTAGTATAAGATATAATTCTTGCACGGAGAAGATGCAAGGTTCCGAAAAGGAAGTTAAGTAGGCTCTTTTTTCTATTGAAATAGAATTAATTTTTTGTTTTGTTATCGACCATATTTTTCACTTCATTGTAAACGCTTTTCCCGCACCAACTTTTTTTTCTTCAACTTTTATCAGATTTCATGAACCTCTTGCGCGCTTTCTTTCATTCTTTCTCTTTCTACGTGCATGGTGTGGGGGTACCTTGTGCACAGATTCTCCGTTCCCCTAATTTCTTTCTAAGCGGTTCCTTCCCCCTCACTCTTTTCAGAACACTTTTTTATGAATACAGTGGCATAAACTAATAAAAATAGCCTATTTTTTAGGTCTGCCTACGGGTCACCTGATAGCTCTCAATAACAGGAGTAGTCCCCGAGACAGCTTCAAACACCCCAGTGAACAAAGCACTGAAGAATAATATTCACAGATTTTAATTATGCTTCATTGAAAAATAATCTCAGACATCGAATTTTAGGAGTTAAGCAGAGCTAAAAGAACAAGTGTACGCTCTAGTGAGCCCGATCTGAGAAATGCGTGTGGAATTAAAACCTCTCTCGTCTACATGAGTTCTCCGAGAAGGAAATTCCTCTGAGCCGTACATTAGAACTGGTGTTCGTCATTTCAATTCACCTGATCCGAATGAACTCATTCCGCCGTTAACTTAAAATTATACTGCGAATGTTTTATTCCAGTACTGACATTGTAACATTTATACAAGATAATGTGCATAACGCAATAAGTTCAATATTATGGTAGTATGTTCAATTTCTCAAAGTTATGTTGCGTTTGTTTTGACATTCAGTAACACAGATACGAAGAGCTCATGTATGCACCTCGATTAAAAAGATAAAAGAGGGTGACCTGAAAGGACTTTTGTTCTATTATGAACTGAGGTCTTAAATCAGCTTCTCTCTCCTGGGCTGAGGCAAAACACTGTTCAGTATGTTTGTGTTATTTCATTAAGATAGTAATGAACATTCAGCGCAGGTAAAACGGTTGTACGAAGGTTGAATTGTGTTGCACATTATAGGGGTTGTGCCGCACATAATAGTATGTTTCTATTGTACATTGAGTAAAAATATAAACTGTATTCCTAGTCGGAACAGGCCAGCGATGCGATCTCGAGCTCATTTCTCACTATAGCTTTCTTGTGTTGGATCCTCTCGATTGTGAGGCCCTTTGTTGTTTATTAATGAAGCAACACGGTGATTCGAGCACGGTGTTCTTTTCTCTTGACGTAAAAAAATCGTGAGTTAAAGTGGGTCAGAATTTGTAGGTTTGTATCTACGCGGATATAGCTTCTAGTTTTGAAAGGAATGCTGTTGTGAATAGAAAGTGCGCCGCATGCCCCCTGTTCGTGCTTAATAGGACCGTAGGAACATAAAAGTCAAGTTTTGACAGTATCTTGTGACCTCCCACCTCTACGACCAGATGTCCACTTCTTTTTTGCGCCTTTATTTACGGCCATTGCTGTTGGAGTCAATGTTTGGTACTTAACATCTTCATTAAAGAGAGTGTGAGCGTGTTTAACACACCGACTGAGAGACGGTCAACAAGCTTTGCTATTTACGGAGAAAGTTAGACCGTAAACTCGACTAAAACGACCACATGAACTGCGATTCTCCTATCAATTTTCATCGATTTTATCGTTGAGTGTCGCTTTTATCTCAATTCGAGCTGAAAATTTATTTCTTGATGAAAACATTCAAGAGTTGCATAGTTGAGCTTTAAAATTTTTATTTTGAAGTATCCTTATCTGCAGCAACTTCTAACAGTCTAAGCATTTTTAGTGCCCGCCGTATACTTTCTTTCTGGTCCATGAAAGTTGAATTCATGCGCAGGAAAATACAATCAGAAGTCTGCGAGCAACAACTGAAGCTATACTATAACACAAGTTTCACCCAATAGAGATAACATGGTTCGCTAAAAGTGAATTGTTCCGATGGGACAACTCATGAACATGCTGTAGATCACTCTACATATAGCAGTCCGCCAAGAAGCAAGCAGAGCGCTTGATCAGATTACGATGCTGGAGGGAGTGAGGATACTGTGAAGAAATCATTTATGACCTAGCGTTCTAATTTTCTCTTACAGCCTGTCCACTTCAATGAAACCGAGCTAAAATGATGCCATTATCAGATGAAGGGGTTCAACGAACTCTTCATGAATCTATGGTTACAATCGAATGAGGAATTTCGAAAGCTCCCAATTTTTCCTAATAAATATTCTATTTATCCTTGTTCTCTCAAGGGAAACTATCCATTAACTAAACGATGTCGTGGTAGTTTGTTGACTTTTTGTTATCTGCACGAGAATAAAACGATGTTAACGAACTTTTCACTTGCTACAGGGTTTTAGGAACTTTCAAACAAACGGTAATCCATTATAAGATCTAAACGTCTCTTTGAATGTCAATGATGGAATTTGATAAAATGATTTGTACAGAAGTTCATTTTCGAAAATGAATATCTTTAAATACGATTTTCAACAAATCAAATAACACAATTCATTACACTAGCTTTATGACGTTAGAACATTAATATTCTAAAAACCAATGACTGGCAGATGCACTTCCTAGCAAAACTCTGCAGAACACGATAAAAATGTAATAAAATCTGTTCTGATAGTTAGAAAAATTTAAAAACGATTCTAACGATTTAATTCGTTACAATGCTTGGGTTTTATGACTTAATTTTCTTTTTACACGACATTACGACAATATTTTGTAACTTTAAAGCTTTTGCTTCAATAAAATAATTTTCTTCAATAATGATCATGCTGAAAGTTTGAAAAGCTCGTTAGTGCCATGGAAAAATTTATTTCTGGCTCATGATTCTTTTAACTTCAAGAAGCTTTACAAATTCCTCTATTCTGGTTGAAATATTGACAAATATTGACGGTTTGGGTGTCAATCCGCCACGTTTTGCTAATTCAAGGCATTGCGGACTTCATTTTGCTTGAGAAATGCTCGAAAATTGAGATACCAGGATAGGTTTTTAGAAAGAATCATTTGAATTGGACAGTTTGATACGGTATGATACTAAAAATCTATTTTAAAATTTGAAAATTGCGTTGATGATAGGATGCTCTAGCAGTCGCTGAACTTATTCGGGCCCCCAGGTAGCTATACTCAAATGTGTCCATTGCACAAGACAAGATATAATCTATTGCTGTTTCGCTTGTGGTAAATTAATTGTTTAAAGTTGTTTAAAACACCGCTGGGAGAACATACAGCAGCCAAGTTTAGCAGAGTGTTAAATAGCTGTACATTTAGAGAAGAGTAGTTTCGTTCTATTACTTTCTAATTAAGTTGCTACGCTCTGTAAAAATCTATTGTTTACTTTGTTAGGTTTGGTAATATAATTTAATTCAAAAGTATTTACAGTTTTGTTAGTCTTCAAGAAAATGAGATGCAGTTTTTGGATTTCACATTTTTTAATTGAACATCTTAAGAACGCCCATAAAGACATTCAGCTGCTATGCAGTATAATTTTCAGTTCGCCACCATATTAATGTATATCACCTCGTGGCTTGACTAAATTGATCAGCGTTGGATATTTACCTGTTGGAATGCTTTCTATTCTATTTTTCATTCTAAAAATGATTTTAATTTTCTTAACTCCGATATTTATCATATCACTTGAATCCTGTTCACGTGATTGGACTGTAACTCTGCGACTTGGAGATGTCACGCATTTACTTTATCTTAAGATTCCAGAAATTCTTAATACCTGAATTCACTTTCATAGATTACGATTATTTCTTCACTAACTTATACGAGCATTTTGATGAAATTATTTTAGTCTTCTAGAAAAAGTAGAACCCTGCTTCTAAATTACTATTGCTCATTTCATTTGGATTAAATTTTATAGTAACGGACAGAAATGATAAAGTTGAACTGAAATAAAATATTTTCTAACGGCACAAAATTCTATCAATAATTCTTTAGGGTGATCTTAAAACAAAATTACCCCAAAAAAAATTTACCATGAACCAATTTGGGCTCTCTGCTTTACCCGTAATAAACTTATGTTGATCTACGATCTTTGCATGTTCACCTTTGTACATATATCCCCTTTTAAAATACTACACATTTTGTCATTTGCTTGTTAGGTCTGTCCTTTCATAACGCGACCCTGTAAACTATGTAGATACCTGAACGCTATTCTAAGACCGCTGCTTTCTATCAGTGAATCAACTACTTATAAAAAAATCTCCAACACTAGCATCAAATGCGCAAAGCGCATCTTTTTTCAGTTCCCTATCTATCCTTTTCCTTTGCACCTCTTTTCTTCCCGACACACTTTGTGTCAAACTCTCTTTCCGACTTTCCCCATAATCTTTCGTTCTGTGAATCGCAATTTACGCTGATAGAAATTTTTTCGAAAGCTTTCCTGGTACAAAAATGGAGGAATCAAAACAAGATTTTTTTTACAGTTCATTTGTAAATTGCTCTCACTAATGAATAAAAGCCTACACTCAAAGCACGCTTCTTTCGGAAGCAGCCAACGCCCTCTAGCCATGGACACGGCCAGAAAAATAGCTCCAGATTTGCAAAATCTTCGTGAGCTTTTCGCAGTATCCGTCTTTGAGCGATAAACGCAGGTCTTCTAGCAGGTCAATGTAGTCAAATTGTTTCAACGCAACTTCTGTGCTACCGCTTCTTGAAAGTGAAAGTTGCGAAAAGTTTCCCAGTTAGTGGTTAACTGTTTTTTTTTTCTGTGTGTGCTACATTTCCTAATAGTGAGGCGGTCTTCTTTAACCTGAGGTCTAAGTTGTGCGCTCCAAGTCGCTCTCTCATCACCCGAGGCAAAGTGTGACGCGCGTACAAAAAAATACGAATGTTGAGACTTTTTAATCTGAAACCAAAACTACTTCAGAAGAGCTTGGTTTTCAAACAGTCACACTTATTGGAAATTTCTCATGAGTTTTGTTTGTATATATTTTCGAGTCAACAGAGCGACGCTTCAGGTAGTAAGTTTAGGTTAGTTTGGTAGGCAGTAAGTTTTAGGGTTAGTTAGGTTTGTCAATCCTATTCTGCGAGGACTGGCATCACAGAGGAGATACTTTTAACACCTTGACTATACGTCTTGGGACATATGTGTACCACAAAGATAGATAGCTTGTTTGAACACCGGCATTAATGAATAGCACTTCGATATTATCACTACCTTTTCATAATTGATTTTAGTATAGGAGGTAAAATATTATCGTGCATTTATATTTTTCTCACATTTTAGAAAGGCTATGAATGGATTTGAGTAGTACAGTCGGTTTTTCAATTCTGTTACAACCTAACCGAACCAACCGTAGCCACAGCACAGACGCAGTCAACGTGTTAAAGTTACCTCTGCAACAAATAAGCCTTCGGAGCTGCTGTCCTTGCTTTTTTCCAGTTTTCATACTTCCTTCGCTGTCTTTTCTTTGTCTTTTCTTCCTCTTGCTCCTTAACTTGCTTTCCTATACGCTCTGTATCCTGCGTGGGGGCCACGTTTTACTTGGTCACTGCAAAATGGTATCTTTTTCCCCGTGTAAAAACATTGTAAAAATTGAAATAGAGCCTGAAGCGATCTTTTTTACTGCAGATAATGGACAGAAAGCTCAATTGATCTCTTTTTGCAGTACTTAATTTCCCTATTTGTCAAAACTTACACTTTGGCTTACGTCGATCAAACAAGTGAAAAGTTATTCGACGTTTACACGTGGTACGGTGTAGGGGACTTTGAAAATCAGCTCCTCCGCTCTACCGTTATATTATTTAACTTTCTGTTGGAGATGAAGTCACATTTTTTGGCCATAAATGGGCATGCAATGAATCCGAGATGAATGTTTCCGCGCGACGCTATTTTAGACGACGATTATTAGTTACTCTCATCGTCATGGTATATAATTTTCATAATCTACTTAATTCATCAATATTAAAAATATATTCCATTTTATTCAACCCGAGTAAAGCACTAATACCGGACAAAAATTTGACGTCTTAGAAATTGATTGTTTAGTTCTCCTCGAAGCTTCCTTTTCATAAACCAAACATTTGTATGCTCGAATGTGAGAGACACCTAAATTGAGCTTCTCATTGCCCTAAATTGAGCTTCTCATTTCCGCATACAATATAGCATTGATTCGCTTCGTAATCTAGCCAGTATTTTCAATTATTATTACGTATATTTATTTCCTCCAAATACCTCTCAAGAGGATACAACTATTGTATGAGTGGGAGTTAGTGCTTCTAGGGGGAGCATGTGAGGTACCAAACGGAAGGATAGGTATAGGCCTTTCTTTTTATTGAAATAGGATAGGTTTTTGTTTTGTTACTGACATCTTTTTTTCGGTTCACTGCTGTCCTGTTTTTCAGCACCTACTACTTGCATCTTCAACATTTATCTTATTTTATAAACTTCTTTCTCAACTTACTGTGTCTATGCACTTTGTGCATAGAATCTGCGTTTTCTTAACTCCATACAAAAAGGTGCCTTTCTCCTTCCTGTTTTTGGAACGCCTTCGTTGCAGTCAGAGAGGCTTAAACTAACCGCTAATGTAGCCTTCCTCCAACTTTTGAAAACACAAGAGCAACCAAGACATGCATACCTGCGTTCTCAATTTAAAAGCCTCGAGACAGGTGGACGCCGATAAAAGCTATGTAGTATTTTTATACCCCTCTATTACTGATGCGTTGATCGCCTTCTCGATAGCTGAACTGGGCGATACCGCACCTATGATGCTTCACGAGATACACCTCAGCCACTCCGGATAAAGAACTGATAGGGAAGCTGTTGAGAGCCCTTCACCCCCGATATTGATGCCTGCCTGCCCTGCGCCTTTGCTTCCCAGCTATTTTGGCTAAAGGAGCAGTGAGCTCTAGTGGCAGCGTATCTCAGCTGATCACGAGAATTTGTCCGAGGAGAACACGATGCATGTTCAGTGTCAGTCACCAATAACACTTCATTTGGCTCGCCGTGCTGGTATTCGGCGTTAGAAATTGTGGCTCAAACTGAAGAATGGGATCTTGAAGACTTTGTGGGGTGTTTTGTTCTCGTAGTTAACGAACGCTTAATGAGAGTTTTTAGTCCCATTGAGAGAAATGGCACCTATGAAAACTGCGTCAAATGCACGCTGCATGAAGGGAATCACGTTTTTCGGAGTTCAGCAGCGTGGTAGTGCTTGCTTAACTTTAGGCATGATCTGCTTTCATAAAGCTTCATATTCCCCTTTTATATTTTTATTTATTACTAACACTGTATGAGAGGTGCTTGAACCCATGCTATTTTAACCGTAGAGCTCGTTCAGTATTTGTGTCGCCCACTTATCAATGATAGCTTATTAACTAGAATTAATCATACATTTTCCAGTGACTGCTCATGTAACAGAGTTTAATCAATGAATTTTTTAATGGAAGCTCACGGATTACTAAGGAATATCTGAGTGCGAAGCTATATCTTGCAAAATTATCGTTCTTAATATTTACTCATTTGAAGCGTACGCTTTTTCAGTTCTTTACCTTATTATAGCTGATATTTTTTCCCAATTTGTGATCGACGCGGACGAATGCACTAGTCCAAAGGGAAGGACGTAAACACGCATGAAATTTTGGGAACATGTTTTCCACTCGACACTTGTTCAAATGTTGTAATTCTAAACTATTAGGAATGTCTGTAATACTTTCATGCATTTGAACGTAAAACTGCAGAGAA
Organism: Platorchestia sp. MABIK; assembly: GCA_014220935.1. NCBI lineage: Eukaryota > Metazoa > Arthropoda > Malacostraca > Amphipoda > Talitridae > Platorchestia > Platorchestia sp. MABIK. The sequence goes on from JACJUY010004783.1 coordinate 23,272, forward strand.
AAATTCTTGAGGCCATTGAATTTCAGGCACTGAGGTAAGCAATTTGTTATCATTTGGTTACTTTCTTGGACGTGGAAAGTTTCTGAACACATGGGAGACTCCTGGCGCATCAATCACGAGGGATTCTAATGATTGGTCATCATGGTAGGTTTTGATTTATAAAGCAGGGTCGTGGGTATTGGCTGATCGCTAAGATAGCATTTGCATTGCCATATGCATGGAAAGCGATGGCTGATCATCAAGAAAAGTTATGGCTTATGATCAAGGGAAAGGATGGTGTCCTGCGCAGTTGTTGAAAATGATGTCGGCTTCAAGGTGTTAGCAGATGCTTGGATTGGTTAGTCTCTGAAATACGCACTAGGAAATGCTGAAATTTTTCTTTATAAAATAGTGATATTCAGTTAAAAATCGCCGTTGTAACTTTATAGTAATGCTGTTAAGATGTGGGTTACACGAAAACCTGGCAGAATATTTTTTTCAATTATTCTTTCCCCGCCTTTCTTTTTACGAATTTTCCATTTTGTGAAGCTGATAAATCTTGTCAGTAAGGTATGCATCTCTTTCAGTAGGGACTTGTTCTACTTTTTTGACGATTTAGAGGTTCAATTGGCTTCTAAAACGATAGTAACTCTTTGGATAGTAGTTTTCACAAGCTGTTGTAAACAATAGTGCCCCTCGTGAAAGTACTTGAAACATATAGCTCCTGAAGTCAAAAACGCCTCACACGTCCATACGAAGATCGTGAAGAAATACACGATCATGTCAAATACAATGAATACAAATTTCTATTAGATAAGAAAACCCTACACAAATATTTCCAGGAATGCATTACTCAGGTTCACAGTCACCAGCCTGCATTTTTTCGTATTATGACGGCATAACATAGTAAATAAAGTCTAATAGTTGTAAAAGTATAAGTAAAGTCCTAGCAATGAAGTCTTGCTATGTTCATCCAAGTCTCACAACATGGGTTTCGTAGCCGACTTGAGTGCCCCGTAACACAGAGTTTGTCTAAATTTGTGCTTTCTGTGGCAGTCTTAGCCGGCGCAGCTAGAGGGATCAAATTTTTCATCTTGCTATTCATTCTAATTCAGTTTGGGAAACTGAAGGCTTTTTTAAAGCTCAATAGTTTGAATACCTGCTCATGATTGCAACAAGAGGTATTAAATGGAGTCATTTAAACTTACTCATTTGTAATATAGGTCAATTTGAATGTACGTCAATTATTGTTTGAATTTCTCTATCATTATTTCTTTTCTCTTGGACTAGGAGACTCGCATCGTCAAAAATAACGATGAAGGCCGTGTCTCACTGAGTTTAATTTGCTAATGCAGGTACTTTTGAGTGTGTATTTCTCTTTCCTTCCTTCATTCTTGCTTGTTGTTGCTAATTTCCCGTTTCAAAACGCTGTTGTAGGGAACGGAGAAACGAAGCAAGCAGCAAACAAAATGAATGCGATTCCGATTCTTGGCGAATATTTAGCTTACATGCTGACATAGCCTCCGAAGTCTTACTATTATGCAACAGCAGCAGGTGCTGTGGCTGTGTTCTGTAGCAGCAGGTGCTGTGGCTGTGTTCTGTAGCAGCAGGTGCTGTGGCTGTGTTCTGTAGCAGCAGGTGCTGTGGCTGTGTTCTGTAGCAGTAGGTGCTGTGGCTGTGTTCTGTAGCAGCAGGGGTTGTGGCTGTGTTGTGTAGCAGCAGGTGCTGTGGCTGTGTTCTGTAGCAGCAGGTGCTGTGGCTGTGTTCTGTAGCAGCAGGTGCTGTGTTCTGTAGCAGCAGGTGCTGTGGCTGTGTTCTGTAGCAGCAGGTGCTGTGGCTGTGTTCTAGCTGTAGCATCAGGTGTTATGGCTGTGCTTGCTCTTAGGGATTAATTAATGCATCATTCTAGTGGCAAGATCGTCGTCGTTGACTCAAATCACACTTGGAAAAGGAAAGGTTTTGTGAAATTTCAAGTGGGGGATGAATTATACGGGTCAATTTGCTTAAGAAGGCATAAAGAACTAGCTAGAGAGCGGTTTTTGAGATACTTGAAAAGATCGATTTTTAAAGGACAAACATATCCAACATTTAACCAATCTAAAAACCTATGCGAATTTTTGGCACAATTTAAAAAAATGTTTGTTATTAAATCGAGAGGTTTGGAAAATACATCATAAATTTTGATGTAAAAATATTCGGTGGCGTGCTGAGGTTCGAATCCCTTTAAACCTGATGAGACATTGCGATAGCCTTGCCTTTGGGTGTGACTATGCTTTAAAATTAGCATTCCTTGGCGATGATAAAAATTATTTTTAACGACATTGCCATCGCTTTGCAAATGGAGTTTTGGCAAGAGTGAATTTATTGGAACTTGGTTCAGAGTGGATAGTATTCGTGAATACTGACTATGATAAAGCAGCATTCTTTTTACATCACTTTCGAGCTTCTTCTTACTCGATTGATTAGCGCAGGATTTTTCCTTAGTGGAACACCTTCAATTTTTGCATTTAGTTCTGAAACCAATTGCAATTTCTATCAACGTTGTAAACGCACCTAAATACCATTTCAAATTGAAAATATTCATAGCCCCGCTCCTCATGTTCCTATTTAAAAATGAAAAGAAAACAGACTCACGAGCGTTCCGGGAAAATTTATGCGTTCACAACAACGGGCAAATAAAAACTGCTGTGGAGGAGAGAAGTCCGAGTGGAGGAGTTTACTGTTTGAGTGCAATGTAAAGAATGCAGGTTTTGGGTTTAATTAGCGGCTTATGATAATGTCTATTTACGAATTCGCCTGGTGTTGTTAACGAGGCCAACTTGGGGTCCATATGCGGGAGGATGAGGAATATTTGGGTAGGCGAGATGCCCTATGGTACGTCGCCCGCTGTGTTGCAGCCTACGCGGGTGCGTCGAAATTGTGCCTGAGCACAGATAGCATCTCAGATCGTTATGGATAAAATGGAGATAGCTGGGTTTGAGGCCGAGAGCAAAATGAAAATTGCTATGGTTGTGTGTCCCATTAACAACGATAATGGTTGTGAAATTGAGTAGAAAGTAAAGACTGCCGTGGTTGTGTGTCCCATTAACATCGATAATGGTTGTGAAATTGAGTAGAAAGTAAAGACTGCCGTGGTTGTGTGTCCCATTAACAACGATTATGAATGTAAAATTGAGTAGAAAATAAAGACTAACGTGGATGAGTGTTTCATTTACGATAATGATTGTAAATCTAAGTAAAAAAGGAAGACTATCGTGCTTTTGAGTCTTGTAAAACGAAAGTAATTTCATACCCGGTGCAAATAAAGACTGCCTTGGTTGTGTGTCTCGCTATAAACGAAAACGTTTGTAAAACTAAGGGTAAAATAAAGACTACGATGAACGTGGGCCTCGCTAAGATTGATGTTATTGTTAACTGCAGATTAAAAGTGCCGCCCTGCACAGTTGAATGACAGTGAAGGAAACTCGTGCAATGTTCCTGACCGTCAGGTATTCAGTCGCGGAGAGGTAGTTTTCTATGACTAAGGTCGCTGCACATATACTGAATTGATTTCCGCATAATAATGAAATAATTGACTGTTCAAAACTACTCAACTGATTGATTCGTATGAAAATCAAATAATTATTTCAGAGAATGTAGTAGGAATTTGGAACACTGGCTATAATTTACTAGTGTAATTATAGTTAGGATTAGTAAGTTGTTTTTCAAAAAAATTCGATTCGGAAATGCACGAGTCGTGTTTAGTGAAAAATATCAATTTTCCGTAGTACGGAAAAATGATACCAATTTACTTACAAGTCTTCAACAAGGAAGAATAATGATCAATTCTGGCGCGTCCATCAAATTTTTCGTAACTAGTAAATGTACCAAATTTTGTGTACAATAAAATTGAGTGTGATATTTTTACCTCATGTTCGGCCTGCCTCAGTTCAAATAGACTAACTTTCACGGACGCAGCCCTGGTCTCAGCACCGAGCGGCAAGGAACGCTCAAACGAAAGAAAAATGCTCGGTTTGATGCGCATTTCTGATGAACTTTACAGCTACTGAAGTGAATTTGTGACGTGTCAAAGAAGGAGCACTGATCAGGTGCCCTCTCTATCACCTGTTGTTGAAATAAATTGATGTTTTGGGTAAGCCTTTTGCTGCTCTGGATTTCTATTTTTCGCTTGATGAACCGTTTATAATTATATGAATTAACTTCGTTTATAATCATCTTTCTAATTACCATTTCTACCACTTCGAAGTTTCATTTGATCCAGGCTCTATATATTCTAAACATATTTTCAAAGCCATAAAACGATTTTATTTACAGTGAAATATCGTTTCGGAGATCATTCGGCAACAATTTCAAGTTGAGGTATTCGTTCTGTTCGTCCGCAAGTTTGCGAGAGATTTGACCTGATTGATCACATGGAAGTATAAATATTCAAGCTAAAACAATTTAAACATCAGTCCTCACATTAAAAGATACAAAAGCTTCACAGAACGTTGAAAGTTCTGTTTTATCCGACAGTTGTGGTATCCTTTGCCTAATGACAAACGTCCACGTGCGGTACCTCATGGCAAATTTTTGACTTTTGGCCGAGAAATAGAATAGAATATGCCGGCAGTGACGAGCAAAGTGGTCAGTTCTTGAGTTGCTGCCCAAGTCACGCACAGGCACCGGAGGAACAACTGCAATTGCTAACACCAGAGTCTGGTGTCCACCATATTACCTTGGTGCTGCTGCTCCCTCTTGGATTGTATTTCTGCACGAGAAAGAGGGAAAAAGTAATAAGAAGAAAAACAATCTCATTCGCGAGCATCCGTCTTCAAATGTACACTGTAATGCATTTATATTATGACGACGTTAGTTTCACAAGTGTATTGTGTTTTAACGGACTATTTCACATTAAAATAATAACAGAATCGCTACTTGCTTTGTTTTTAAGTCCCGTTGACTGCATTTTGATGGATATTCACGAAAGATGTACTTGATTTTACGATACAAGATGTTGAGAGAATGTATTCAATAATTCATTTTTAATTACTGATCAGTCACCCTGAGTCTTCAAAACTACTATACTCCCTTTTTTACGTTCTCTGGAGAATTTTTTGATGGGGAAACACTCTATGCTTCAAAAATGAGCTGAAACATTGCTTTAATTCGGAGAAGCTGAAGACTTTGAAAAAGCATTACAAAACTAACAGGTGGTCGCAATTATACAAAATCCAATATTATGCAAATTTAGATTTCATTTATTACATGTAGGATTTTTTCTTAAACTTTGTGACAAATAAGCGGAGATTTTTTACAACTTTTCTAATTTGTTAATGTATGAAAAGGTCGTTGAGTCAAGTGTCTTTTTCCCAAAACTCAACTTGATATTTCTCAAATCGGAAGCGACAATTTTTAATCAAAATGGTGAGATATTATTAAGCACTTTATGACATGGAAGTTCTTCCTCAAATACTCAGCTTTAATGAGCGAATACTAACCATTTAAAGAAGTATACTGTTTACATCTATTATAGCTATGTTCAAAGTATAAAGAACTGCTGTAAAACTCCATTACCTGAACGTTTGAGATAATTCTATTTTGTACTGAGAATTAAAAATTTTTAACATACGAAGTTACGATTTTCTTTTAAGGTAAAATGTCTTTCATTTTTGAAAATAGAAGAGCTCCTTTCAGAAACAGGAAACTTTCTTTTGAATTATAATGTAAAGATTCTGCTGTTTGGTATTTTAAGGAGACTAAAAGAAGTTTAAAGAAATGCATCGGCGTGTTTGTACAAGAGTGGATTGGAAGAATGGACTATCTCATGTTTATTGCCATTTATAAGTAGAGAACAATTCTTTCAATTTTAACAATGGCCCGAAATTATACGTAGAGGATAAAGATATGTCGAATTGTTTTCCAGTGTCTGAGAACCTAGCAAAATTTTTCGCCATCTTAGGGGCCCGACGCAATTTCTTCCTTTGCCCATCGAACACTCATGATTTATACGTGATGCTCATTTGGATGTTATTTAACATTGTATTTGTGTATATTAGATACGCGTAGCCACCACAAAAGAACTCAGGAAGTTATCAGCATGGTAGAGGAAACAAGGTAGGTTCAAACCACGGTGGTTCAAACCAGTATTTTTTCGTTGACGATGTGGTTGTGCTGACGTCACGGCAACGAACCAATAGCAGTGCTTATATTGCATCTGGTAGCACTGCTATCCCAAAATCTGGCTCCATTATTTGCCCAACGACATTGCGTTTTGGTGACGTCATAAATTTAATTGAAATAAAGCTTTTCTGTTGGCTAGCTGAACTAGAGGAGGTGTATTTTCTCCCATAAAAATGACCCTACCTTGTTGCCTATCCCTTGGTTATCAGCTTGACGGCGGCTGGAGCAAATCCAACCTGAAGGTTCAACTGAAATGATTGTATTTTCCTGTCTCGTACGAGAAAAAAATCAAAATGTTATCAATGTTAAGCCTCTTTAAATGATTATTTATGCAATGAAAGTTTATGAGATAATGATTGATANNATATTACCAAGCTTTCACAATAATCTTACCTGAATATTACCAAGCTTTCACAATAATCTTACCTGAATATTACCAAGCTTTCACAATAATCTTACCTGAATATTACCAAGCTTTCACAATAATTTTACCTGAATATTACCAAGCTTTCACAATAATTTTACCTGAATATTACCAAGCTTTCACAATAATCTTACCTGAATATTTCCAAGCTTTCACAATAATCTTACCTGAATATTACCAAGCTTTCACAATAATCTTACCTGAATATTACCAAGCTTTCAAAATAATCTTACCTGAATATTACCAAGCTTTCACAATAATCTTACCTGAATATTACCAAGCTTTCACAATAATCTTACCTGAATATTGGTCGTGCCTCTGAGGTAATTCCGTCAGGTAACTCTAATGAGCGGCACCGACCTGCAGTGTGCAGCTATACAATACTTGCCACTATTTACACACCATGTTTTCTGACCATATGTGCAGCAGCATAGCACGAGTGCTTTTCAACACCCTGGTCGCGATGTGAGCCGTCGGTGTTTATACAAGGAGGGAATTTTCACAACGCTGCTGACCAGCCAGTAGTCGCAAACTTTTTATAAATACTTGATCAAAGCAAAATGAAGGCACGATCCATTTAATGTTTGCTATTTTCAAAACTGTTTACTGCGATCGAATTTATATTTATGTTGAACATTAAACTTCAGTTTAACCCATCGCAGTCAATGTTTAAGGCGCAAAATCGGCCTTCGTTTAAATTGAGTAGAACTCTGGGTGCAATGTACTACTGTAAATAGGTCATATAAGCTGTCGAACTGCTCTGTGCCGCAGAAAACCATTGAAGGCACTGCTCTGATTTTTAACTGGGAACAACCTAAGTGCCTCATGAAGTAACTCAAATTTTGAAATCAAGTGCCCAGAAAGACTTCCGAATTTGTCTCCTGTGTGCAAACTGTAACTCAAAATATTGTTGCTTATGATATTATTGTAGCAGAAATTTCCTAGGTCGTTAAGTCTACAGCTAAAATACGGGCTCTTCGTCGTGCTACAGTCGATCCATGAGTTCTCTATCTAATGCTAATCTCATCTTAAAGCCAGAGCATGGTATTTAGTTCTCCACACAGCTGCTTGTGTGATACTTCCAATTCTTACTGCCACAGAATAGAAAAGAGTAATTTTATCCTAGACTTCTCGTAATTTGGACCATGTCATAATAATTGACTGATTGAGCTATGCTTCTTAATTTATGCTCGTAAATATATTCGTTTTCTCGCACTACTCAAGCACTTCCGCTACCTATCTACGGACTCCCATTTGGTATGTGCGCGCTGTGCTCATCATTAGGTACATGCATGCAGTGTCCCCATGTACACAACATCATTAGGTACATGCATGCAGTGTCCCCATGTACATAACATCACTATAGGTACATACATGCAGTGTCTCCATGTACACAACATCACTATAGGTTCATGCATGCTCCATGAAAACTTCAAGATAGGCACACGCACGCAGTCCCTCCACACCAACACCACTACAACCCAACGCTGTCGACTGTCAAAACGCACGCTTTCCCCGACGCGGCGTGCGATAGGCCCTTGACGCAACCTCTTTGATCTCCATTAAATTGCCTATGCTGTGCGGTTGTAGAATTCATTACGCCGCTGATTTGCCCCCACAAAACCTGGGCCTTGATAAAAACTCCGAGCCTGCTTCATGCCGGCCCTTGTGACAGGCTCATAAATCCCGCCTTCGGACTCCTGCGCTTTAATTGGCTTCACAGACACGCTTCGCGCCGCTAATTGTATTCCTAAAACTTTTTCCCTTCCATCATTATATTTATTCTCGTCAGATTATTTCAGTGAGATTAGGAATTTTCTTGCATTGGTAACATTCCGTCATGCTCGACAAGAGATTTAGGGGTGCCTTTTAATTTGGCATTCTTCAAGCTCATTCTGTCATGTGACGATTCTGCGGATGTTGATTTTTTTCCCCACGGAGAAACTTTTAAGATCCGTGAAAGTTTTTCGAAATCCAGCGAAGTTTTAGGCTCAGATATTAACGGCTCACTGACCATTACAGATCGACCCAGATGAAAAAGCATTCAGTACAGTCCTGAATTTTTGGTTCTTCTTGGTGCGTATCGCTAAGAAGTTAAAAAATAAAATGAATTCAATACTGTTTTTCTTCGTTTGCAACATTTTAAAGCCAGGAAGTTCAGCTGCCATTGCTGCCTCGGCTCATCAAACTTAGGCCGCGTGCTGGCAGTCTGTGCTGGAAAAGAACGTACGCCTAGTCAGCACTCCTTCCTTCCTCCGTATGGAAAAGTGGAAGGTCTACAAGTTTGAAATGAACGGAGAAACCACGCGAGTGTGTATTACTATCAGTTGTTAGGATTTATTGTTGTTAACATTCTCAGAAAACTGTACCGTTTATGAATACGTTCCTGGTAATAATACACAGGATGACTGCTAAAAATGGACTCTTTGACCGCTCAGTAATGCGACATTATCTTTTGATGTAGGTTTTCATTGACTCACATTCAAGTTTAATAGTTGAATCCGGGAAAAAACATTGCATTTAAATAAATTAAAGGTCATTAAATCAAAATTAGTTGTCTCTGAGATAAATTAGGTGAGGAATCATCAGTCAAAGGCTGAGTAAATTTTTTAAGGAACACCCTGCATTGGTGCTCTCATGGTACGACTGTTAAGTAAGACTGACATGTGCTGCAGTAGGAGTGCAGAACAATGCTGCAGTTTTAGGGTGTATAAATTAGAGGAAATATCGGAAAGCTTTGAGCTGTTTTTCTAGAGGTAAAAAGCGAATGACCGTTTCAGAAATTAGATTGAATGCTTACAAAATGAAGCAAAAAATGAAAGTTGTTGTCACATTTCACTGCCGTTTTGATCGAAATTGAAGCACAAGGAAAATTTTAAACGATGTGGCTGAAGTCATATCTAAAAATGACTTATTAATGACGTAAATAATTATTTACGCTAGAATGTTCCAAAAATTTGTCATGGACGAGTACGTTTCACAGCGCGTATGACATCAGAACAGGAAACAATGCATAACGTACGAACGTCTCTCGAGACCCAAAATAAAAAAGAAAGAAAAATAGTTTATTTCCAATGAAGATGATACAAAACGCGGGTCGCGCCACAGCTGTGGTTGGTAACGACTTGACTCTGCACTAGGGGCTCGGGCAAATAGTTCTCTATCGATGGTTCTCAAACAATGGGCGGGTATCAATTTGCGACTTTCCAATAAATGACTATCCGTAAATGACTATCAATTCGTGGTTCTCAATAAATGGCTATCAATTAGCGGCCATCAATAAATGGCTACCAATTAGTGGCTAGCAATAAATCGCTATCAATTAGTGGCTATTAATAAATGGTCATCAATTAGTGGCTAGCAATGAATGGTCATCAATTAGTGGCTATTAATAAATAGAAATAAATTAGTGGTCATTAATAAATAGATGTCAATTAGTGGCTATTAGTAAATGGATTTCAATTAGTGGCTATTCATCAGTAGCTATCAATAAATGTTTTTCCACAAATGGCTGTCCATGAATGGCTATGAATGAATTGCCATAAATCAATAACTGTCTATCAGGTAATGAAAACTCGATCATCATTCATCGAATCCAGTGTATCAGGTTATGTTCATTTTGTAGATCATTTTGCTGGTCATTACTTATTCACAAAGTTTAAACAGAGAACAATCCTACGATAATAAACACATAAAGTGCAACATTTCTATCCATTTGGACTTTTTATGCAACGTGTTTTCACAAGCTTGATTTAGGGAGAATTACAGAAATTATTTCCCTTCGCTACAAATGATTTCAACTATGATATTTTCTCTCTAGAAATATTTTCATAACGCTAAACGGGTCTGCCACGCATAAGCTTTGTCTACATACTCGACATTCCAGCTAGAGGGGATCTTGCGTTGGAACACACCTTGTGCATAGATTTCCCGTTCCTTAAACTCAATACCAAAAGGCGCTTTCCTAGTTCATTCTTTGGAACACCTCTGTTGTGTAAGGGACGCTTGAACTAACTTATCTAATCTAATTTACCTGCCTATGACGGAACTCATTCAGTCGATGCCTCCTGTTGTGTATGTTTCTTTAGAGACATTGCGTGTTCCTGCTTTCCACGAAGCTCCAGTCTATGCTAGTTTCTGTTTTAAAGGTTCCACTGAAGTTCAATTTCAGTTGTCCGAAATTGTAGAATTTCGTGTAATTTTGTAAGATTTCTGTTTTTGCGGACAGATTGAACACATGTTTGAAACATTCAGTAAATTTTCAAAAACGCTATGAAAACAATTAAAGAGATGTTTTCCCAATGAAATGTTGTGCATCGTTATCAAGTTTGATGTGCATTCACGATGCGCAATGAAGCGATGTTACAGCTGTGTTTTGTTCAATACCTAGGCAACTGCGTTAAAAAAATCGAGGATAATTAAGTGTCATAAGTGCAAAAATGTTTCCCTTCCATGATTAATTATTTTGGCGCAGACCGTTTGATTTGCTGGACGTCTCTTACTGGTTGGAGGAGTACAGAAATCTACCGGCGGACTTCTCAAATAGCATATCATGTCCGCAGATGTAATTGCACGTTTAAGGCAGACTTCAGGAACTCAGGGCACCTCAACCTAGGATCGGTCAAATGGCTTTGCTTTAAAACAAAATATTACGGGGGTGCCCCTCAAATTATCAATCATTAAGCCCATTTTGGTGTGCACTTTTCATCGAACCACTTACAATGTGAGAACGACTTGAGAAATTTCCTAATATCCATCACAGAGGACGTTGATCCAATTAATTCCAATTATTAACTGACGTTAATTTCAATTTGGTGCATTCGTAGTTTTTTCAAATTCCTGAGTGCTCAATACGCACCAATCCTGAGGTGCAGTGTTGCCATTACGACTTCTGAAATACAGAGATTATTATGAACAGAGAATTATTCGTTGTCGCTTCGTGTACGAACCGTTTCACCAATTATTGCATTCCTCGTAGTATTTTCAGTTTCTGTTATTATGTGAATTGTTATTGAACAATTTCCTTTTCATTTTGATACTTTTTGTTTACTAATGTACGCCAGCTAACTATTCGTTGTCATGTGTGTATGTACCAGAAGCATCGTACGTGTTCGAAATTATTTGATATTTATGAAAAGAAGTTATGGAAAATGCATTTTCAATGAACATTTAAAGAGGTAACACTATTCATACCGTGTTTTTATTATCTTTATTATCTTTTATTCGATTCAGTGCTGTCCTGTTTTTCATCACCTATATACTACTTTCTTCTTCAACTTATAACTCCTTTCATGAACTTTTTTCTCAACTTACTGTTTCCATGCACCTTGTGCATAGATTCCGCGTTCTCTCGGCTCCATAATAAATGGTACCTTCCTCCTTCCTCTCTTTGGAACACCTTTGTTGCAGTTTGGGAGTCTTGAACTAACGTCTAATCCAGTGGTTCTTAACCGTTTTACTCCCACACCCCCTTAAGGATGTACTTTTTCCGTCGAGCCCCCCTTAGTGTTTTTCTGTTCCAAGGCGCAAGTATTTGCACAGCTTAATTGGGGTAGCAATAACAAATGGTTCACAGAACATTTATTCAACAGAACATTATGACCGAACAAAAAGAATTGAATGGCCAACTTATTACATCACCCGAACAAAAAAAATGCTAAGGACAAAATTATTTGGCCAAAACAAAAAACAAATCGAGCAGTTAGTCGCATTGCCTTTATTTGTAATTACGGCATGAAAATGATTTTTACAGTTCGTAACTAGCTTCTGACACTCTATTGGTGGAATGTTGTTTCACTTTTCAACGGAGATTACCCTTAATTCTGCGAAATTTTTGGGGCTCTTTTTTTTGCACAGCAGATTTCAGTATTTTCCACAAACTTTCTATGGGATTGAGGTCAGGAGACTGGCTGGGCCATGGGATAGCACTTATTTTCTTAGTAGCCAACCATTCATTTGTTAATCTGGTCGTATGCTTTGGGTCATTGTCCTGCTGGAAGATCCACTTGCGCCAGCCGAAGAATTTTTTTGCGCTTGGCACCAGCTTGTGTTCTAGTGTCTGCTGGTACATGGAACTATCCATTTTACCCTCAATGATGTGGAGTTCCCCTGCACTGTGGGAAATGAAACAGCTCCAAACCATGATATTGCCTCCTCCACGTCACAGTAGGGAGGGTGTTCTTAGGATCATAGGCAGCCCCTGGTCTCCACCAAACATGACGAGAATCATGTCGGCCGAAGAGCTCAATTCTACTTTCGTCGGACTACACAACTCGCTCCTAATGCTCATAACCTTCGTCAAGATGGTCTTTGGCAAACTTCAAACGGTTCTTCACATGTTTAGCTGTCAGAAGAGGAGTCTTCCGAGGAGTGAAGGCCCGTAGACCACTACGGTGCAATTCTCTACTGATAGTTTTTTGATTGACGCCCATTCCATGAAACTTAAGTCCTTGCAGATCTATACGGGCTTTCAAGAGTTTATTAGTCACTTTACGAAGCAAATGCCTTCGACAGCAATCCTTGATCTTGCGGGAAGCTCTGGCTCTTGGCAAATTAGAGATTGCACCCGTCGCTTGAAACTTCGGAACCAGAGCTCCAGTATAGCTGAGTACGGAAGGTTAATACGTTCAGGGATTTGCCTGTATGCAAATTTTTCATTACGAACTCCAACTATTTGCTTTCGAATTGCTTCTGGAACTTCTTTGACTCACGGCATTGTTGCCACTGAGGTCCGCTTTCATAGATATCTTGCAGGTAAATGATTGTGCTGATCATAGTTATTTAACTTCAAATATGCATGTTAAAGTTTCTATAGAAACTTTCAATTGTTCCTAGGAGGTAATGCAATAAAGATACTTGAATTTTATAATAAAATACAAAGGATTATAAATTTTTGCTAAATACTTTTGTCCAGTATGTTTCACTAGTCTGTTTAATAAATGCTAGTTGAACCTTAAGTAATCTTTACCACAAGCCAGAACTCAAAGTCTTTGAAATACACAAAATATCAAGTTGCGCAAAAACTTGTGTTCAGGCATTCTAAATATATGTGGCGCTTAGGTTTACGCAGATACAAATAACATCGGTTTTCTATTGAATCTATTGATTCTATTCCATTTAATATGAACCAATTACATCATTGGCGTATTTGATACTGCTTCATTGCCATTAGATGTAAAAAAAGAATTAGAGGTACTTTTGGCACCGTTTCTTTCACACTAGATTTTGAATGCGAGGCTGAATGCTAGAAAGTGTGCTACGTAGATCTCTTTCGACGCTCACACGATTTCTGTATTTCGTTTTGATGGCTACGAGCGCGGAAAATGCAGTTTCGCATAAATATGTGAATCCAAGCATCACAAGAAGCATCCAAGCATCACCTGAAGAGCCTATAATGTGCGATCAAAGGGTAACTGAAGGGTACTTAACCCAGAACAACTCCAAATCTAAATCATTGAAGTCTTCCTATGCTGTTGTCTAGAGAGTCACAAGACTCTTTTATTGAAAACATTACTGGAAAAAATCAGGCTTTACTGCGGAGGCTCGCTTCCCCCCCTAGAACCCGCTCACGCCCCCTAGAGGGGGGGGGGGCTAGGTCAAGAACGATTGGTCTAATCTGATCTGATGAGAAGCGTCTGATTCGGCGTCTATTCACAATTATGTTATCACACCGCTCTTTATCAAAAAATTCGAGTAGTTGATCAATATCATCGTGTTGTTTGTATCTGATCGTTGGTACGTGAATAAAGCAATGCATTCCAAGCCATTCTCTAGAAATATTTCAATTACAACACAACAGTTCACATTCCCATTTTGAGTTTTTCGCTAACGCAGTTGCTTTAAAAAATTATGCCCACGAACAGACTGCTTTTCGCTCCCAAACCCTTACCCCATCTGTCCCTAGTAAGTGAATAGATTATAAATCTATTAATCTTTGAAGTGAAGAAACTTTCACTGAGTTAGATTTTTCCACTGTTTTGAACCTGCTTCGCGTCATTGAACGGATTCCCACAGCTTTAAAGCTCCAGTTTCCTGGCACTAATTTTCTGATTCTTCTATAAGGCCTGAAAATTATTTGAGCCTTTCTAATTCTTTCGCAAGGTCTGAAAATAAGTATAAGTTCTGATTTAGTTTGACAGAATACTACTTCCTTGAACGTGACTTGACTTCAGAGACCTCACTACAACCCAATTTCGTTTCGATTTCAACTTGCGGCCACTTCTGACGTACCTCACAGCTGACTGATGTCAAAGCCGTCTGCTACGCATCTGTCTCAGACATGACAGGTGTCGGTGATCAGGAATTTCTTTGAGTGACCGACACAGCTGAAGGGTTTCAGGACTCAGGGTCTTCAGCATATGTCTCACACGCACTGGTTGGCGCTCGCGGCGCATTGTTGAACCGATCGTAAACTACTCGATTAATGATTGTTAATATGGTGAGGCAAGCGTTGCCGGATCATCAGGGCGACTCCTAATGAGAGCAGGACCCTTGACTAATGAAGTACTTCAAATATCTTGGCTGGCTACTGGGATATGCACTCGTCGTAAACACGATCGGGTCCATCTCTCGAGTATGACTTTATGACGAACATTAATATTCATGAGAAACGTTTCCATAGAAAGTACGCGGTGAAGTGTTTTCTCCGTTTTTGCATCAAGTGAAGCGAAGTGAAGTGAAGTGTCGCAGCGAAAGTACATTTCACTTCATCAACAATTTGATTTCTGGATTGAAGACCCCGCGGAGCCCTGTCTTCTCATTATCGTAATTGAGATCAAATTTTTCCGTACAATTCTGTACATCTTGCACCCCATTAGGGATCCAAATATTTTATCTATGGGAATAAGTGCTCCTTGGGGGAAAATATGAAGTCCTGAATAGAAGGGGAAGTATGCATTCTTATAGTTGAAATAGAATTTTTTTCATGTTCTTCAAACCATCTGATACGGTTTACTGTTATCCTATTTTCAAAGGTGACTTCCATCTTTAATTTTTTATCATGTTTCACGATGTTGCTTCTCAAAAATCTGTTTCTATGCGTAGGTTTTGCGTACCCTTTACCCCGTACTAAATGGTGTCTTCAACCTTCCTCTCACCGGAACACCTTTGTTTTGTTTAGGGAGGCTTGCACTAATTGATAATTTAATCTAGTTTCATAAATGTTTTTCAATCCAGCTGTTTCTATCCGCAGGATGTTGAGACAAGCCTCGTGCATAGATTCCTTGCGTCCCTAATTCCAAACTTTTAGTGTCGTCTTCCTCTCGTGAGAACACATGTGTTGTGTATAAGGAGGATTATGCACTTAGATCTAATTATCTAATCTAATCAATACGTTTTTCATTGTATTCAGAATCTCATTCTCCGTACCGTTGTGATGCTACAGTGCTACGTGAAATTTCATACTCGTTATGGTTTTCAACAGATTAATTTTTCTTCTTTGAGAGGTTTGTACTCAAATACAGTATTCAAAGTCCGCTTTTCTTTCGTTACTCAACGAAACAATGAATCCACAAAATACAAGCAAAAATTATTTAAAAATATTCAGAAGTTCATTGTTTGAAAATTAAGGTTCTATTGTAAACTTACACATGAGGCGAAATATCTTCTTAAGGAAAATATTTTCAGCTACCGCATTTTTATTCAAACATTAAATGAAATTTTAATCGAACTTGATTCAAAGCAGAATGAAAAGCTTCATGTTTAGTGCAGCAGACAATTTTCATCCATCATACAAAGGGATTCTTTGTGGAGAAAGACAGTGATGACATCTAGCTGATCAACGGTTTCATTTTCCACGGCAGATATTATATTTCAAATTTCATGCCTCTCATAATACATGTTTGTGTGTTAACATGACATATACAAACTATATTATTCTCAATTCAGTTGTTAATGGACATATCAGTACACTACACCGTTAGACGGTCGCTTGAACTCGAAGGCTTTTTCATGTGACCAGAAGTCTTCTTCGACTAAAAACTGAAAACAAGGTATTTATCTAATATTGCTAACAAGGTATTTATCTAATATTGCTAACAAGGTATTTATCTAATATTGCTAACAAGGTATTTATCTAATATTGCTAACAAGGTATTTATCTAATATTGCTAACAAGGTATTTATCTAATATTATTCGATTTCCGGTATGTTATTCTTAAACACGATTTAAAAATATTTTTTCAATTTAACCCTTTAAAGTCCGCATTTTGTACACAGATTACCGTTATCACCGCCACCATCATTGAACTGGCGCCGGCATCCTGTAGTCACTGACATCACAACACGAAAGTGACCGACACTCGACGATGAACTTCGAAGAACGCATGAGGGCACAAATTTTGCGAGGAATTAAATGTATTTGAGCTATTTAGGCAAGTGAATTTTGAAATACACATTAACGGTAGAGGGCTAAGACTCATAAACTGATGGAAAACATTACGTGCTCATGAAAAAACTCCTTGGAAAAACCACCTATATCCTGATGATCGATCTTGGGAGGTTCTTCCTGACAAATATTTACGAAAAGTTTTAATTAATGTATGTTAGGATAGGCTAGGTAAGGCTAAACTCAATATTGGCAAGGTTATACTGTATAGTTAGGTTAGGGCTAGGTTCAAACTGTTGCATCACTAACGCAACAGTGGAAACTGATATCATTAAGGGCTTGTAACTGCTAAATCATAAGCCCTTGTCTATTAAACCGTTACCATCTACCGAAAAACTTATATACGTAAATAGAAAAACAAACACACGGATTTACATATTTATACATGAAAATTTTTTACTAATTTACAGTACAATTTACTCCAAAGTTTTCATTAGAACTGCATGAATTTTATTCATCAACTTGCTTAGCACCTGAGCGCCTAGAATTTGCATTACTGCATTTAAATTTACATTTAGATTTGTGTTAAAATTTGCAAGTGCGTATGTGTAAGATGTGGTGAACAGCGAATGCTTCGAGCATGTTTTAGTGAGCAGTTCTCTGGTTTGCGATTATTCGTAGACGAGAATATTGACATGACGATGTCTTAATCCGTTGTACCGTATAGAATTTGATGTTTAAATTCATCTTACGTTATGGAGTAAACTTTATAAATTCATTGTACCATTTAGAGTGCAATATATGAACTCATTATACGATATCTAAATTCATTATTCGACATAGAGGACGATATCTAAGCCCATCCGATATATAGCACGAGGCCTAAATTCATCATACGATATGGGGTATCATATCTAAATTCATTTCAAATTACAAAATACGATACTTGAATTCATCTTACTGTGAAGCCGAAAATTCCTAAAGCAAATTTTTGTTTTTGCGCGCCGTAAGTAAATCAAACTTTCAACACGCGAAGATTCTGAACGTTGCCTTTCTTCGAGATTTTTTTCCGCGGAATCATTGCTTTTGCGCCCGCGCATATGCAGTGAAAGAAATCATGCGGACGTGCCGCGTCCAAATTTCACGGAATCATAAGAAGTGCACGAGGAATGTATGAGTGATGGCAGCCATGCCTCTCGCAGGCTCCAAATTTGCGTCATGATTACGTGTCATAAAAATTTGCGTCATGATTACGTGTCATAAAAATTTGCGTCATGATTACGTGTCATAAACATTTGCGTCATGATAACGTGTCATAAAAATTTGCGTCATGATTACGTGTCATAAAAATTTGCGTCATGATAACGTGTCATATAAATTAGCGTCATGATTACGTGTCATAAAAATTTGCGTCATGATTACGTGTCATAAAAATTTGCGTCATGATTACGTGTCATAAAAATTTTCGTCATGATAACGTGTCATAAAAATTTTCGTCATGATAACGTGTCATAAAAATTTGCGTCATGATAACGTGACATTAAAATTTGCGTCATGATTACGTGTCATAAAAATTTGCGTCATGATAACGTGTCATATAAATTTGCGTCATGATTACGTGTCATATAAATTTGCGTCATGATTACGTGTCATAAAAATTTGCGTCATGATTACGTGTCATAAAAATTTTCGTCATGATAACGTGTCATAAAAATTTGCGTCATGATAACGTGTCATGAAAATTTGCGTCATGATGACGTGACATAAAAATTGCGTCATAATAACGTGTAATAAAAATTTGCGTCATGATGTGTCAGAAAAATACTCCCAGAAATTCTGCGAGAAAACAATAACGCACTTCCTGTGTCCTGTGCGAGTGGGAGTGTCGCTTGCTCCATTGTTTGCATTCGTATTTCCCTTTTAAATTAAGCTTTTCACAGGACTAAAGCCGGGTAATTATTTCTTGGGCGCAATTTATTTTATTTCACGAACAGAAAGTTGTTTCCACACCCTCTTTTAATGATGTACAGAAAAAGAATAAGAAAGTTTTTTTTCCCACTTTTCTAACTTGTCATTTTTCTAAACATTTACTTCAAATCAGCATTAAAACTCATTGTCTAGTTTCCACAAGTCACTGTGTGCTGGGTGTACTCATTTTCTCAACCAAACAAATCAGGAAGAAAGTTAACGCGAATAACTCTAGATGGATGATAGAAATGAGTTTATAAAGAGATTGTCGATTGAGTGTCGCATTTTAATCTACAATGGTTGTATACGTGTTGAATATAGGCTCCCTTGTTTTAATTTGTGAATCATTGCTCACGGGCAAGTTGAAAATTTAAAATTTATAAATTTGAAGCAGTATTTATCATCAAGGGGTTTGGATTCATTTGTGTCGCTCCTAAATTCTCTCTGAAGATACACATTTTCATCCTCGAAAGTCTTGACAGCGGATGTCCGCTTACGCTGAACTTGAATGGATAAATACTGGCGCATCTTGACGTCTCCATCAGCTTAAATACAGTAAAATTCTACTCACTTCTACTTGAGGGGCTCATGCTATTGTCGCAGCTCAATTGTACTGTTCTATCTTACTGTCTTGTTGAACTGCATGTCAACTGATCTGTCAATTTAAAGGAAACGAGATTACCAAAACGTAGTTGTGATTAAAAATTGAAAAGAACCTCATTCCTACTGCATTTACTTTTTAATGAAATGAATGACCTAGGTTGAATAGTTAAACATCATGTTCATGTTCTTACACCTGTTTCATGTTTATTCATTAGACTGAGAATTCTAAGCGTACTTGGGTGACTCGTGTGACATAATATGGAAATTTGTACTAATTTTGTACCTTCCACTCCATCCGTTCAGTTGAGAAGAAATCCTCGACTTGAAATTCAGTGCCTCATGCCAAATATAATCTAGTAGAGATTCGGCCGACTTCTCAACCCCTCCAATAAAGTTATTCACGAAAACAAAACATTCATTGCAGATGGTAAAAGCGTCCCGTAAGTCTGAATATAATAGTTCTCTACTTGTGTTCAGCTATCTTTTATGATGATAGTTGCTTTTCTCAAGACAATCCCCCATCCAATACTCCATTTCCGTAAGAAACAACTGCCCATGAGTAAGTCCAACCAGCACGGGTCCTAAGACCCTTCACACAGTCACACTGGGTACGACAAAACCATCTGCACCTGACGGCGACCCACCACCACGTAGTTCTCATGTTCGTCAGGCTACGACCATCTGAAGAATGGCACTCGATGCATGATTTATGATCGCTTATACTCGCATGCCTCTCACAGGAAGAAAGTTCTTACGCCTAATGATGCGTTAATTAGACGCAACCATTCAGAGCGTTGAGTGACTTGAGCTTGGCAGAGAATGTGAGTGTTGTTGCCAGCGTCGTCTTAGAGATGGCGGAGAATGTGAGTGTTGTTGCCAGCGTCATTTTAGAGATGACAGAGAATGTGAGTGTTGTTGCCAGCGTCGTCTTAGAGATGGCGGAGAATGTGAGTGTTGTTGCCGGCGTCGTCTTAGAGAGGGCGGAGAATGTGAGTGTTGTTGCCAGCGTCATTTTAGAGATGACGGAGAATGTAGGTGTTGTTGCCAGCGTCGTCTTAGAGATTGCGGAGAATGTGAGTGTTGTTGCCAGCGTCGTCTTTGAGATGGCGGAGAATGTGAGTGTTGTTGCCAGCGTCGTCTTTGAGATGGCGGAGAATGTGAGTGTTGTAGCTAGATATTAGCTCTCAATATCAGCTGATATTGAGAGCGTTTAGCAGCCAGCATTATCCTCAAGATGTTATAGAAAATAAGAATTTGTTTTTGAACACTATGACCATGCTTGTCCTAGCTGTCGTTCTGAGAAGAAAAATGGATTTGAGGCGGCTGTGAAAGGCCCATTTAATTCCAATTGAAAATCAATAGGTCAAGTGTTATGAAGCTTAAAATATTTGTCATCTCATGCATGCTTTTCTTGTTCAATATCAACTTGGACAAAATCAAGTACAAGCCACAAGGATTCTCGTTTTACAAAGCGTGCAAATAACAGTATATCCACTTCGATTAATCTGATAACACGCGAATATTACTGTACGAAATCTTAGCAGCTTATCTCGCTAAAAATTGTGGTCGAATAAGATACCTAAAATATTAACGTAATTCAAAATTGTGCAATAACTCGAAAGTAAGTGCTTCTGGCGAATTGCATGTTCTCTGTCATGGAACTATATGGGAGTGAAACTCTACACTTCACATCGAGACATTCTTGTTTCAGTAGTTACAGAAAAGACTGTGGATTTCACTGTGTTTGGATTTCTTTCTTTGGCGTCATTACACAACTGCAGTGATTGCTGCAACACATATGTTATCGTTTAAGATTTACTTCAACATACAATTGAAGAGAAATGTCATTAGTTTATTCTGCACAGTGTTGCACCAATAATATTTGATGTTTGGATTCACTCTTTCAAATAAAAGTGTCATCTTGCGACGAAATTCAATCAATTGAGACATATTTTCGCACTGACAAAACATCCACACTAACAAAAGCAAGCATGTACATATCTCGTGTAAGTCATCTAAGCGACTCTTGGAAACCCAGAAAACGACCATTGCGCTGCGCTCACTTAGGAAGGCATTGTAAGAAAAGTTTCGGGTTTGTCTAAAACTCGTCCTTAACTTGAATAAAACTCTTCGGCCTCGTTACCGTAGTGTGCTGTATTTGCAAGAGTGGCTGTTGCGCGTTTCACGAGAGAACATCTCTCATACCTGCTTCTTAACAACGGATAAATTAAGAACTGATCCACAACATGGATGAAAATTTTCAAGTATGGTGCATGCTAGGATGTATCGTCGATTTCTCTTGAAATGAAAAAAAGAAAGAAAAAAAAAAGAAACCTTTAATATCGATACATTGGTTTTTAAAACGCCCAACACTCAAAATTGATTATTGAATTCAAAATTTGTTTACGATGAGTTTTATGTTTCGTTTACGGAAGGTTCAAAAATTCTTACAACATAAGTCTAACTTTTGTTTACACAGATCTACACTCACTAGATGCGTCGCCCTGCAGACGACTCCGTCCATTTAGATTACTTCGTACGTGACTAACGAACTCTGAAAGCAGCATACTTCACAGGGATACTACTAATAGTTACAACACAACCCTGTTTCTACCTACAGTTACAATGTTCTGGTGTGTAAAGTGTTTCATGGATCACCCGTCTCTTCCGAGGTACTTGAGTGAACGACTTGTTTAGATATCGTACAAAGATATCGTACGACTTGTTTGTGTTCGTGATATCGTACAAAGCGACTTGATGCAGACTATCCTGTCCAACCTTTTAAGTATCTTGGTTGTTCCGCTCTTTATATTTTTCTCGCATTTTATTTTACTTGTACAAAGCAAGTTGTTTACTAACTACTTTTCATTAAATTAAATTTTCATTTCATTGAAATTGTTAACATCTTTTATATTATTCGCGTCTAGTTTACTTAACATATTCTAGAGAACATGGATATATTTCACTCAGTAGTAACATGTCATTTCCTTTCAGAAAAATCTGCGTTCCTGCATCTAAAATGAATTTGAAAAGTCAGTAAGTTTTCACTTTCATCGGTGAAATAAGTGTCCTGAATTTTTTTTCAAATTTTTCTGCAGAGTTTTGTCGTTGGAAAAAGGAAAGCAGTCTCACACACGGAAAATCTGCGATTTGTAAGCATTGAATAAATGTAGTTCGATAAATAGAATTTGTGTACTAAGGGAGGTACAACCACTGGTGAGAAGCATGCTAATTTCACGGTTTTGCATCGGAATGCAACACTACACTTAATACCAACAAGGCACTCTAGGAATAGCCTTAAAATTCTTTTCCTGAGCGAGGTTTGATGAACACTTGAGATTATTCAGTGAAATGTAGCGTACCCGCAGAGACTAACAAGCAGCCTCTTGAGAGAATGAGCGCTTGTATATGGCATCTCCATATGGTCGGCCGAGGGCGCACGGCCAGCTCTGACCCCTTGTTTTTGCGGCCGGCCCATTGTAAGACCCATATGGCAGGCCTCCTAATTGCTATACCAGTCTCGTGTTCTGACACTCAGCTTTGACTCACTATAAGAGTTAAGAGCTGAGATTTTCCCCAAACTGAGCACTCGTCTTACTTTAGTGGTGCTCTAGCTGAGGCTCTCAATCATATTTACAGATGAATTACGATGAGCTTAGCTTGTACTCTGTGTTCGTCGCGAAAAATCTGACGCCAATCCTTCATCTTCATAGCGATACGCTGGCACACAGGGTGTCTCGCTGGCGACCCTGTGCTACGACTCAAACTTTCTTTTTCTCTTTTTTAATATCTGAAAAATAAAAACTTCCCTTGTGCCTCTTGATCTCTTGAAGACCTCCATCGGTTGTGCCATACGATTCGCAGATGATAAGAAATCAGGGACTGTGGCGGACGCGGAACAAACTTTTGTGAAAAAGTCTATTTCTTTTTTGTTTATAAAGAAAGGTTTTTCTTGTAATAATGGAATTTTTTATGACATCGCAATTCCGAAGCTTGGCGCCATCTTCGTGCCGCTGCAGCCAAGCTGTGTTTTACCGCACATTAATTTTTTTTTTAAATGAGAAACACGAACTTGTAACCTTGCATAGGCAGAATAAGTTTCTCCGAGCAAAAACGCCAAGTAACCCACTTGGATGCAAAATACAATGTCAGGCGTAACTGTTGGCTATAACTATTACAGTAATTTTTAGGACGAGTTATGTCGTTTAGTAATGGAGAAAATATCACCTGTAGCTTCAATCGGTGAATGCAAAGCATAAGGCTGATTTGACGTTGGGTATTTTTGTGCTAAATATTTGATTGAGGTGGAATGTCCTTTTTGCTTAGTTAAAGTACGTAAATTTGACTCATTTGAGAAGGGCTTTGAAAACTTTCTGCTCAAATGATGTAAGATTGAATTTTTTAATGAAGCTTGCAAGCCCATACTGACTTCAATTCTATCCAAATCCACGGCTGGACCCCGGCCATGTGACCGTAATCCGGCCATGTGTCCGGCATGGGAAATTAAATTCATCAAGCCGACACCTCCCTGTGCGCTTGCGTGATGGTCGGCATTTCTTCCATTGAGCTCAGCAGACGCCCTTTTCTCATTTTTTGAGGCGCTCAGGTTTATTGCTAGGCTTGTTTTTCATCGCCTTATTCTCCCCAGACAGAGAAAGAGCAGCGTCTGAAGTGCACTGCTCGAGGATGAGTAAAACTTGCGATAATGATAGACTCAATGTTGAGGAACAAGTCGAGAGAAAATTTCCTGATATTTACCAGCAAATGACACTCAATGCTACTCATTGCTGTTTGAATTATGAGAGCTGATGAGTGAACATATTTTACCTAATGGAGTTTATACTAGGCTACGTAGAAATTTCTTATTCACAAAACTTTTAGCACTGCGCATTTTGGCACTTTTTTCCACTATGTTAAGGGCACTTATCAAATTTTATCTAATTCGGGAACTCAGTTATTCGATATTTTTGTTTATCCACTCTATTAGTGAAATGATTGGATTATGTGTTCGAATTTTGACTTCCTACTTTCGAATTATGATATAATCCCAAAGTGTAAATGACTTCATTTATTTTATTCATGCTTTCTCGAACATGGTGTCTGGTATAAATATTTATCAGTCTGTAAGTTGCATCTGCTAATGATGAGTTTCGGATCAGTTTTTGATTTCTTACTGATAATTCACAAAAAAGAGCTATTTGTTCCATTTAAAATTTATTTCATTTTTTCCATAAGATTAGTCATTTCAGTTATTCATCTCGTGTTCGCAATTGAAGACAAATCTCTTCAAAGTAACAAATCTGCAAACTGAAGTATGGTGCTCATTAATCCATAATTTTCTTGCAACACAATTTTGTTAGTTTATCACATTTTAAGTAATTAAATGTTTTTGTTTGTTGGAGTGACTCGTCAAAAAACTCGACCACTCGTCCGTGGCACAAATTTTTTCATTGCACCCGGGCTTGGAATGCCCAAAGAGAAAGCAGAGTACCAGATACTGTGTGGAATTTCAAAATGCGACTGTGGAACTTTCAGGCACCATTGTGAGACGTGTGAGGCTGTGCATTGTCTTGGAAAAGAAATGAATGCTTGATACAGCCAGGCTGTGTCTTTCTTAACCCTTTCTCTCTTAATTTATGTTGATCGTTTCATACATTTTTGAGAAGGATTTGAGTGACAGAATGAATGGTAATGTCGTCGCCTAACGCGATAGTCGACAATTAATTTGAAAAAGTTAAGTAAAAGTGAATTTTAAATGATCGATGTTATAATGATATTGTAGTGACTAAAATTCGTTTACTTGAAGTGTTCTACGAATATTTTTTGACTGAAAAAAGGTGTAATTTTTTCTAACAAACAGTACATTCGCTATCCTACCAAGATCACTATTTTTCCGAATTGGTAAAACTGAACAATGTTCGTCCGAAAACAGTAATCGCTTCTTGTTTAGGGTGCAAGGCAAAGTGCGGGTTACCCTTTGAAAATACCGCTGCAATTACTCTCTGGCTCCTTCCGTGCTTTGAAAAAATCCATAATTCGCAACAAGAACAGAAGAAGAAATGCATCCAATCAAGATGGCAAGTCGAGACGTAAATTGGTTCTCGTTGATGTCTCGTTTTCCATAGTCTAATTTTATTTATAAAATTGGCGTTATTATATTGTCTTTACTTTACCAATACTAATATAAACGAAAACTTAGTCGTGTGAAGATTAGAGTTCATTTAGAAGTTTTAACTACTTTGTTTAGATTTTAATTGTGTGAAACATTCGAAAGAGTACTTATTTTCTAGGAAGTATTGCAATCTTTCCTCGGTCATTTCGATTGTCTCATTTTTTGAAGAGTGATCACGCTGTAATTTATATGAGCACGCTTTCTTTAAGATAAGTTTGTTCAGGACCCTCCGTGGCGTTAAAGCAAGGTAATGCGCCCTGGGGTGAGAAGATCATTGGTTCGATTGCGGATCTGCGCGGTACATTAATTTTGTCACAGCAAGTGACTCCCTTGTGATGTAGAAAACGTGAGCGAGTGGCAGAGGGTGTAGGCAAAACCCTTCTACTCAATGAGCTGAGATTTCGCTACATCCCTTCAAAGATAAAAACTGCAAATCAATGGAATTGAAAACAATAAATGTAACTGTACAATTGAGTAATAAAATAAGATGTAATTGTAAGACTTGTTCTGAAACCTTATGGGCTAGGCTAACGCCATCTGTATGTGCTAACGAATGAAAATCTGACTCCTTCTGTTACTCGGTTACACAGAGATGTCTTGAATAAAATTCGCTTCTTTCAGCAAAAAAAAGCTAAATTTAAACTAAAATATAACTCTATCATGAATTGAAAATAATTTATGATTGTAAATGGTGTATTTAATGCAGTTTGTTAAAATACTGCTACATTCTTACGCACCCGCAACTATTGCGATCACTCTTAATGCTACACTTTGATGCATCCTTGACATTTTCATTAGTCTAATGTTAACTTCGTTAGTAACTGAGTATTTCTAGAATAAGAGTAAAAATTTAATTCTGGCATTGACATGCGAGAAGTTTTAATTCTTTGATTCACTTATTCCGCTAATTGAGGGTTATGTATAATGTTCGTATGTACAATGTTCGTAATTTACATTGTAGAACAAGTACAATGTTTGTAACGTATTTTCGTTGGCTTTGAATTCGTCGATTTCGTTTTCATAAAATTTATATTCCTCCCCTCAAATTTTCATTCATGTAAGCACATTCGCAGTCCTTGATTGTTGTATAATATTGACTAACATAATGTAATCTTTCTCTCACTTCAGGGGTAAGATGCGTTGAATGACTGAGCTTCATTTTACGTTCAGAATTGTTAAATTACAAAATTTTACATTCAGGACAGTAAAATTTAAGTTCATGAACACGCAACAGTTCCTCGACCACCTAACCCTTATTTTAATAATTAAAGCAGTTTAATATCTCTCTAGCATGCTCCCAGATCGCTTCCCCTAGCAACACTCTACTTCACATGATGTTGTCTGCAGCATATACTGGTCTACGATGTATACGACCAACTGGCGAGCAAAAACATTCACTTAACACGATTCTTCAGCCCGTTTAATGATTAAAAAATTGACTGCCCACTTAAATTTCATGCTTTCCACTCTGCTTGTACTCGTGTAGAATGGATAAACGCTTGGCTGGACGAGAGGCAGACGAGCAATACCGGCCAGTGTCTGCTGCAGCTCCAAGACGTTCCGTACACACATTCTCTTGCCTGACCGAGCGCCTCCAGCGGCGGCGCTCGAGTTGCTGTCGCTGACTTAAATAGCTCTCCTAACTTTACTAGAGCATGCAACAAATTTTCCTGCAACTATCGTGTTCCACGACAGTCGTAGATCAAGTTGGCAGCTACACATAACGTCTTTGTCTATGGGAGTATACGGATTTTATACGAGCTTTTTGCCAATGGAATGAGTGGCGGAGAAATTTCTGGCTAGTTTGATGATGCTTCGAAATCTCGCATTGCTGGCGTCCCGTGCGGTGGCCTGAAAAATTTCATACTGGAAATCGCTCCCTAGTATTTTCCCTGTAGGGAGCTGTCAAATAAGCCCGTGAAGGATAGAAAGAGGGGAGAATTTTTTTTGCTTGGACTCAGCCTAAACTCCATTTTACAAAAAAGCTATGCACTATCTCAATAGTTTCATACAAGTCAGAAATGCTTGGATCAAAGTTAGTACAGTATAGTACTTATTCTTTGTACGCGAAATATCAAGTTCAAGATTTTCTCTTATTTTGAATGTCTTTTACATCATATTTATCGATCTACTGTTACTTATTCCGAAAAGTAGTTTAAAATTAATGTTAAATGAATCTTTTTAACATTCGAAGATATTAACGCAAGATACAACTATTGTATCTATGGAAATTAGTGTTCCCAGGAGGACTATGTGAGGGCCCGAGCTGAGAGTTAGGGAGGCCTTCTTTTTGTTGAAATAAAATGATTTTGTTATGTTAAGGACCATCTTTTGTTCGGTTCACTGCTGTCCTGTTTTTCAGCACCTACTACTTTCTTCTTCGATTTTGATCTTGTTTCATAATCTCCTTTCTCATTTTACCGTTTCTATGCCCTTTCTGCATAGATTCCGCGTTCCCTTACCTCCATGCTAAATGGTGCTTTCCTCCTTCCTCTCTTTGGATTGCCTTTGTTGTGGATAGGGAGGTTTAAACTAACTAATAATCTAATCTCGAAGAAATTAATGCAAAGCAATGAGGGGTTCGGACTTTTTTGGCGGAGTACCTTGTTTATGAAATAAAATCGAGAAACATAATAATAACTGAAACATAATAATAAAACTAAAAACATAATAACTTTCATAATAACTCACTGAGACTTTTCAAAA
Organism: Platorchestia sp. MABIK; assembly: GCA_014220935.1. Classification (NCBI taxonomy): domain Eukaryota; kingdom Metazoa; phylum Arthropoda; class Malacostraca; order Amphipoda; family Talitridae; genus Platorchestia; species Platorchestia sp. MABIK. Next base: position 51,610 of record JACJUY010004783.1, read on the forward strand.
TGTGTTCCTTTATTTTATTGCGTACGCTTATCTTGCCGTAGATTAATAACAAGATAAGCAACCGTGAGAGTACTCTTCATGCGGCCCTTAGAAATGAGTGAATGTATTTTCTGATATTCTTTTACATTTGTTGCTACATGATGCTTTTAACATTGCGCGCTTTGAAACTCTCATTGTATCATTAAATTCATGTAGCAAAAACACCGCGTTTTTCCTTTTTTAGGTTGCATAGCACAGAGAGAGAGATGGCTGCGATAGCAATACGTGAAACGTATCTCTATACGCCCTTGCCAGAACAGCCGTCTTTTGAGGCCAAGTTTATGAACAGAAATTATCAATGCAGCGGATCTTTAAGTTCGTTGCTTAGTAACATCTCGCAAAAATATCAAGGATTTAATGATCAATGATGATGATCTTCACGTGGGTTCCCTCAGGAGGCATTGGATAGGTCATAGGTTTAGGTTAGTTGGGTTTGCCTATTCAATGCAATTGGGACTGGCACCCCATGAGGGAGTTTGTTGCAATGGGGTTTGTTGCATACCTCAGCTGTATTTAGATATGCCTACGCGACACAACTTTTGCCTCCTCTCAGTTTCTTATAGTTTTCATAGTTTCTTTGCTGTCTCTTCTTTTTCTTATTCATTCTAAATTTCCTGTTTCTATGCTCACTGCATTTTGTGTGGGAACATACCATGTACATCGCTTCGCTATTTTTCACAGCCCGTACTTAACAGTGCCTTCTCTTCGTTGTCATGAGATTGCCTTCGTTGTGGACTGGAAGCTGTGAGTTAGCTAATAGAATGGGAGCTACAATGGTTTGGAGTTTCACGGAGTTTAAATTAACTTACACTGCATTTCAAGTTATTGATGAAATAACATTTTCGCAATCACACAAAAAAATAAGATGCGAATTCACATAAAATTTTCAGGGAATGTTGGCACTCTTGAAATGCGCATATTGACGAAAAATGAATTCATGCGCGAAGCTGGCAATTGAAAATAGCAATAATTCTCAAAAACTGGAAATCTTAGAGTGTAAGTCACAACCCCTCTAACCTTGTTGGCGCCGCAAACGATGGTGACGATTCTGTCTTCTTACCTCCCGTCCTTTGCTCAAACATCAGGGTCATCCTGAGTAGCGCGCTCTTAAAAACGAAACTTCGAAAAGTCTACCTTAATCTTGCCCACTACCCATTTCAGTAGATTTTGCACGGGCCTTTTCATTAATAGAGGCTTTTGTGCAAGTTTAACTGACTTTGCAATATCCTTCAGGTAACGAATTTGACTAATTTTCGACTCATTTGTCATTCAATGCGGTTACATATTTCTCTCCTAATTAATCCAGGACTCTTTACAACTTTACGTTTAATTTGTAACGTAGAACAGTGAGGAACAATTCCTGATTGCCATCTGATGTACCATCGTAGGATCGGATCCTGGGAAAGTTCTTCGCAGTTTGGTGGTCTCAACCAATCATTTTTAGCTTTTTCAATTTACTTTTACGTTTAATAAATTCAGAGGAAATAACATCCCTGTCCGAATTGGTCTAGATGCATTTACCGCCCATAATAAACATAAATTAGGGCACTTCGTTACTAATTTGTCTCAACGGGGAACTCTGATCCAAATAAACATGGCGTCAGTTTTTGTTTATATTGCGCGCATGTGACCAATTTTTTCACTGCATGAAAAATCGCACAAATTCACAACTTACTTTTTGACATCACTAAAAAAAATGTCAACTTAACTCGGTGTGTAATGATAATCTCCGGGCTAATTGCTTAGTTACAGCTCTGGGAAACATAAAGTGCTTAATGGTGATTGAGTCTGATCTTCATGCTACTTGCTGGCTACTCAGAAAATACCAAGTATTTAATGATCTGTGAAAATGATTTTTAAACTGGTTGCTTAGTAACAGCTCGGGAAATTATCAAGTATTTGATAATAAATATTTCCGATGCCCACGACCTCTCGTGCCTGTATTGAGCCAAAGAAAATTAAATCATTCAAGATCCGGTTGTTTTCGAGAGGAGGCTGACCATGTGGCCCGCATATATTAAGTATTCTCCCATCCCTCATTGCCTGCAGCTGCTTCAAAGAGCGCCTAAAAATTTACAGCCAACACATAATATAACGAAGACTAGCATTACAGCGACACGATAATGTTGCGCACGTTTATCTAGGCGTAGATTAATAAGAAGATAAGGAACCAGGAGGGTGCTCTTCGTGCGGCCCCTACATTCTCCCGACAATGGGCAGTCGAGCACGAGCGCGTTGTCGTGCCCGGGGACCACTCACAACTTCTTGCTTGATCGGGACGGTGATTTTTTGCTCCTCTAGAAGCAGCGACAGCTTATGAATGGCGTAACTGAGCTGCCCGAGGCCTGGAGGCAGGCCAAGTCGAGTAGAAGCTGCTGCTGCTGCTGCTGCTGCTGCTGCTGCTGCTGCTGCTGCTGCTGCTGCTGCTGCTGCTGCTGCTGCTGCTACTACTACTGCTGTTGCTACTACTACTGCTGTTGCTACTGCTGTGGTTGCTGCTGCGGCTGCTGTTGCTGCTACTGCTGATGTTGCTATTACTGCTGCTGCTGTTGCTCCTTATGCTCACTCATACAATAGAAAATTTTCACTCCATATGCCTCTACTATGGACTAGCATATTTACGAGGGGCATTATTTTTAAACAGTTTTTTTAATCGCTGAATTACCGAAGGGATTTTTTCCTGTCTGTTGAACGGCTTCAGTGCATTGCAGAGGACCATTTGAGCAGCCGACTTTCTTATTTGCTGCAGTAAGCACGAGGGAATTTGATTCAAAAGGATGGGTTCTTGGATGTTTTCTCTCGCTCAGTAAAACTTGGGACTGTGCATTTCAGAAAAGAGGGGCTCAAAAGAAGGAGCTAGTCGTTCTTTTGGGGCAGCCTGTTTTTTTGCGCTTTATGGAACGAACATCTATGTGCGGGCGGCAGCATTTTTTTGCGGTAAACATGATAAAATCTGCAGTGAACACGACCGTATTTAGCTCCAAAATTTTCGTACTTAGCTGTATTCTTTTATTTCGCTATGAACAAAACTGTGCAGTGCATTCAGCATCTGCAACGAAGAAAATGCGGCCTCTTGCTCTATTATTACAGCGATTTGCCTCTGTGTTACTGAAGTCTCTACCAACTTCCATCACCTTGCGAGATTACTGCCAAGTGAACAACACGAAACTTGATTGCCCTCAGGACTCGCTGACGAATCTCCACGTTTAAATAGGCTCGTGATATTAAGCTTGAAATATTAGATGAAGCAAAGACTTATCATTCATTCATAGCTGTCGTAGTTTCAGTTATTTATGTAAATGTAAATTACTTCTGCGTTATTATTGCATTCCTGAGAACTACCGCAAGGTTGTAAAGAGAACCAAGTTTGATCTTCTGTCTCATAAAAGCCAGTTAACTTAAAGCGATGTCATCTAACTTCTCAACAAGCTCAAGTAATGCCCAATATTTGAGTGTGCTATGTCGCTTCAAGTAGAAATGTCAAAAAATCCGCGGCAATTGTTTCTATAATGCGATAGGAAACCTCTATAATACGATTGGAAACCTCTATAATACGATTGGAAACCTCAATAGTACGATAGGAAACCTCTATAATACGATTGGAAACCTCAATAGTACGATAGGAAACCTCTATAATACGATTGGAAACCTCTATAATACGATTGGAAACCTCTATAATACGATAGGAAACCTCTATAATACGATAGGAAACCTCTATAATACGATAGGAAACCTCTATAATACGATAGGAAACCTCTATAATACGATAGGAAACCTCTATAATACGATAGGAAACCTCTATAATACGATTGGAAACCTCTATAATACGATTGGAAACTTTCTATAATACGATTGGAAACCTCTATAATACGAAAGGAAACCTCTATAATACGATAGGAAACCTCTATAATACGATAGGAAACCTCTATAATACGATAGGAAACCTCTATAATACGATAGGAAACCTCTATAATACGATAGGAAACCTCTATAATACGATGGGAAACCTCTATAATACGATGGGAAACCTCTATAATACGATGGGAAACCTCTATAATACGATGGGAAACCTCTATAATACGATAGGAAACCTCTATAATACGATAGGAAACCTCTATAATACGATTGGAAACCTCTATAATACGATTGGAAACCTCTATAATACGATTGGAAACCTCTATAATAGGATATGAAACCTCTATAATACGATAGGAAACCTCTATAATACGATTGGAAACCTCTACAATACGATTGGAAACCTCTACAATACGATAGGAAACCAAATTTTGAGAGAAGTAGTATAGAGAAGTCCTCTGTTCCTTTGTTTCCTCTACCCAACAAAAACACAGAGCACATGCGTACGCATTATTTTTGTTGTCTTAAAGCGTTACAAGAATCGTTCTTCGAGACCCCCTGCCTTCTGTACCTCAGGCCTTCTGTCGCAGGCAAGACTTGAAAAAAATTAATTAGTTAGCCCTTTAGTACAGATAAAAAAACAATGCGATAGAATTCGTCAGCGAATTTGTACTTTAACAAGAATACAATTATTAAATTTCTGTTAGATTTTTTTAAGGACATTTTGCAACCCATTTCAAGCTGCAGCCAGCCCATATAATAGGTATCATTTAGAGGTCGTCATTTTCACTTAATTAGCTACCCTATTGAAATTCGTTGCCTTGATCAAGATGCACCACCGTCAATCAGCGCACCATTTAGTTAGCCAGCAGCAACAGTGTTGTGCGAATATTTTTCATGGAACGCGAATATATTTCATGAAGCGCGGATATTTTCCATGAAGTGCGAATATTTTCCATGAAGCGCGAATATTTGAATATTTTCCATGAAGCGCGAATTTTTTCCAGGAAGCTCGAATATTTTCCAGGAAGCTCGAACATTTTCCAGGAAGCGCGAATATTTTCCAGGAAGCGCAAATATTTTCCAGGAAGCTCGAATATTTTCCAGGAAGCTCGAATATTTTTAAGGAAGCTCGAATATTTTTAAGGAAGCTCGAATACTTTTCAGGAAGCGCGAATATTTTCCAGGAAGCTCGAATATTTTTCCTACAGCGGCGCGATTTGGCGCAGCCACACGGTAGCCTCGACCGCCATCCAGCGACCTACCCTCTCACGGACGTTGCTGCACTGAACAGCCCTAGCATTAGTGCGCCATAATCTGCGTATTTGCCGCCGGTGATTTTTGAGTGTGAATGTAATTAGTTTTGTGTAAACGAAGTTCACGTAGAAGTGAAGTCTAGTAGCATTTATCAGCAATTGTTCACAGTATGAAGCTACAACTTGTCAGGCCTTCATCACTCTGTAAAATTTACTTTCAATGTCCTTATCGGGAGCTGAATTTTCGAGCAATTTACGTTTATTAGTATATATTTACGATGATTTACACACGTTTGTTAATTTTCAAATAATTTCAAACTTGCACACTGTCAAATGCCGAGTGTATTTGCTTTCAGATTTTATTTGAGAGAAACTCAGACTCGACATTGCTCTTAATAAAGTACCCAAGTCAACTTAATGAAAAGAACGTGCATTGTTAGCTGAACCGCTACATTGACACAAATTGTTTGAAAATCCTGATCCAAAGCAGGATGTTCATACTCGTGCCAGAACTGCTGCGTAGCAATGCGGTCGCTAATTAAGGCTGCAAAACTAGTTTTAAATTCCCTTGAAAAATTTCATTGTGAGCACAAAAATTATCAAAAATTTGAAAATTTATAATTCCTAACGAAAACCCTGTAATTTTCGGAATCGAAGCCCTTCTCAGATAATAATTTTAACATCCAGTATGAACGAGCCCGGTTTTAGTTCAGTTGCATGTCTGCCGAGCAGAGAAGAATGGCGAAGGTTTCAAGGAAAAGGTATGTCACAAAAGTTTGTGTAGACTCTCGGATGTTGTGGCGACTGTAGATGAATTTTGTGTCGCTTTCCATCCGCAAGATTTTAAGCGAAGAATTAATTTAAGATTTATCATAGGCCTTCAGTGTTTGGACATGAAAGTATTATAGTAATACATAATTTGGATGCCTAATTCCGTTTACTGTATAATCCTATTATAGTCTTTTGACACATGCACAATAGTTGACACTTTTTCAACGCTGAAGTTAATTTCAGTTCTAACAGGTATGGGGGTCGAATTTTCCTTTTTCTTCAACATCAAATACGATGAGTTATTCGAAGACAACAATTTCGATGGTTTAAATTCCCAAACGATGTGAAATATGATCTCACATGCAACTCAGCGTACAGAATTTTAGAATTGGAAACACGTTATATATATAGAATGCTTGCTACTTTGGCGTCAAAAAAGGATAGTTTGATTGAGCCGATCCCAGTTTTTGAAATTCCATCCGCCTTTATCGCTATTAGCTCTAAAATTTCATAAAAAAATTACAGGGTTTCGCCAAATCGATAGTCAGCATAAGAAATTTAGTTTGCCTTTGAGGTCATGCACAATGCACGAAAGTCTTCTGAAAAATTAAGGCTAAGTTCATAAAGGCAATTACCTGCTCCTTATGAAAACGTAGAGCGCGTCGGCGATCCAAAGAGTTTCGGTAAAGGTCAATGCAAAGCAAAACAGGGTCTGCCTACTTCACCTGACTGCGAAAACTGCAATAAAAAACACAGAAGCCTACGGACAAAAAGCTCCCTCTTGAAGCTGAGGTGGCAACACAGACCGCTGCTCCACAGGCAGGCTGAGACTGCACTTGGGCTACAGTAATAAATATTGATGAATGAGGACATTGGAAAATGGACTTTCATTCAGCAGCTGCAAATGGGAATCAATTGCTCTCACCGTCGTTCTGTAGCGCTCGCAAAACTGAAAACTGTTTGTAAAACAACGGTAAAGTTGTCTTATACGCTCTGTTTTCCGAAAAATTGTTCATGCTCTTATTTGCTCTGTTTTTTATTCATTTTCAGATGCAGCAACCCTAAATAATAGACCGCGTGTGGTTTTTTTTTTTTTGATAGAAAATTTGTATGAAAGTGCTCTTGAAACAATGAAAATGTCACTCAAGTACGAGAATAATCGATCAAACAGTAACAAGAAAAGGAACACTCCATGACTTATCAGACATAAGAGTGAAGAGTATTTGTTTGTAACTGTTTAGGAAGTTTAAATTTCAATTCCAATACATTGCTAAGTCCATGTGCCTGAGTCATCTTCTATGTCAAGAAAATGTTGAAAACCACTTCAAACGCTAGTTAACACTAAGAATTGAGCTGATTAGGCTATGGAGGAGAGGAACAGTTTTCTTTCAAGTCACTGAAAAACTTTAATTAAATTTCGTAGGTTAAATTTGAATCAAACCTATAACGATGATAAAAATAAATTTTGGATGAAATAAAACAAATTTCATCTCTGAACTTATAAAAAACTTCTTAAAGCAGTAAAAATACATCAGAAATGGGGACTTAAGTTGTAAGTAGTTTTTTGGGACCGCCTGCATGTGACCTATGTCAATAAAATGCCGAATCTACACAATGAATCAGATAGTTGATAGGTACGGGGTTTCTCATAAGTTTTCCATTGGATGATTGTGATGATGAATGATGGAAACTATGAGCAGGCATACAGACATCTGCATCGTCTGGAGTGATGGTGTAGATAACATTATTGTCATTGTGCTACCACGTCCACACTGCTCGCACTAGATGTAGATCAGGGTTCAGAATGCAGAGCAGTCGCAAGTTTAAATAGCTGTCTTCTATTAAATGCCCCCTCAGGGGGATACAACCCAGGTA
>JACJUY010004784.1:6139-35211 GCA_014220935.1 Platorchestia sp. MABIK
TGATTAAACGCTGTAATTTCAACAGTTAGCGAACTAATTTACTAGGTATGAATAGGCTCTTTATTTGCTAATACTTTTCCTTTCATGATTTATGACTTTAATTTTTATGATAAAATACGTATTATAGGAAAGTATCGGTAAAGTATCGGCCGGATTTTGCCGATACCGATACCAGTAAAATGACCGATACTTGAAGATACCGATACATCGGTACATCACTAATTTTTATGATAAATTTTTGCATGGTGTGTTTCGTTTCATTCTTGTGATTCTTTAGTATCTAATTATTCAGTTTGTCAACAGAAAGCCCCTTTAGCTTTTTAAACACATGATTGTAGATAGAAATTCAAATTTTAAAAATGCATTCTCATAAACATTAGACACTTCTTAGCCACAAGCATCAGTTGACAGTGTTGAATCTCTCTACATTTCATAACCTGCAAAATGTTTGTCATATTCAACGTTGGATCTTTTTTTGGGTTGTTTGGGTCTCTAATGTATTCTTTCTGCAAATCCTTTCTGAGCATCATTAGACAAAAAAGCTTTAAGAGCTACATAAATTGTGGTCTGCTTTTGCCGTGCTGAGCCATTTGAGTTCATTTGAATTTAAATTGCGATTCAACATCTAAATAACTTATCAGTTGCCTCTTATAATCAAGGAAGATTTTGCAGCAATGTTGACATGAACCTCTTCATTCATGCAAAACTGAAGCAAAATAAAAGACGAGTAGAGGGTGACCCGTAATTTACTCGCCTTTTATTAAAGTCAATACATGAAATAAAATATTCTGGCATACTCTTCACAGAAAATTAATAAAATTCTCTACTCTACTCATTGAAATTTTTATCTTGTAGATGGACAAATTGTTCTTCAATTTCATTGATGATGGTAACTTCATCTTTTATCTTCATATAGGAGATTAGAGAGGCTTCACTTCACTGTTTTCTGCAGTATCAAGTTCTGGAGTTCAGTTCATGTTCAGATTCTTTACCATCTCAAAAAAACTGTCATCTGATCCTACCTCCTATATTTTTTTTCAAATGTAAGATTTATTTGCAGCATAGATTTTTACTCCCACTTGATTTAATTTTTGAAATAGAGGGAAGTATGTCATGGTTATCTTAGGCTAATTTTCTCAAGCTTCTCTACTTCCAAAATTATGCTTGGCAAAATTATCGTACCTACAAAACTCCATAAGTTAACTCCACATATTACCTGTGGTATGGAGGTTCAGACTTTAAATTTTTAATCAGATTGCAGACTAATTTCACTGCGCTATTGCAGACGTGAAATATGGCAGGAAAGTTTTTTCTATCCTTAACTATGTGATTAGGTGTTCCACTTTAGATAGTATCCCTAGTTTCCCTTGGTATTTAATGTTGGCTCCTAAGCCACCATAGTTAACACTTTGACTGCAACTACTAAATATTAAGTTCAATGACAAACTCAAATTTAAAGCCAATTGTAGTAAATTATGTTGAAAATACCAAACATGAACTGGATCGTACCTTTATTTAGCGTTGATTAAGTATTTATGAAAATTAAATTTGCTACTACTGGTCGGTCAGCAGCATTGTGAAAATTACCTCCGTGTACCACCGGTGGTGCACGTCGCAGTCAAAGCGTTAAAGCATTCGATTTTAGGTGAAAGAGCAAAGGACATCAAGGATATTGATAGAAAGTGTTAAATGAGAGATGAATTGAATATTTTTTGCACAGAAATTTTTACTTGCAAGTTTTTTCTCTATAACAAAGGAATCATTGCAGGTCTAAGCATCTTTCTTCATGTTTTTTTTTAATAGTTCTATGTAATGTGCCGTGGAAGCATCTTTTTTCAAGTTTGAATATTTCTCACTCTAATAACTCATGATTTGTGGTTTGCCTATTTTTTAAAATCAGTGTATTCGCTTTTGATTTTAGTTGAATGATTCTTGTTTGTATTCACTTTCAATTTCAGTCAATTGATTCTTGTTTGTAGGAGGGGGGTACATCACTGGAGGAACTGGACTCTGACTTGGCATCATACCAGAGCATGGACGACTGCTCGCCAGGTACCATCATCTTCTCCCCGCAAGATTTGCGGTCTGCGGCCCCAAAGAGAGACCCTCCAATTGGAGGAGCTTCTTTCAGGATGCCCTTCAAGCGGCCAAACTCGGAACCTCTGTCAAAGCCACCTGCCATTTCTGCAGCTGCTCAGAGAAGTGCAAACGAAGTTGCGGAAAAAGTTGACATGGAGCTCGAGAATCTCAGACGCAAAGAAGGCCCGCTACCGTGTCAGTATTGTGGTAAGGTTATGATGACTGGCAAGACCTTGCTTCAGCATTTGTCCATTCACACAGAGTTCAAACCCTTCCAGTGCCCCCATTGCTCTAAGTCATTCACGCGTAAGGTGCAGTTGCAAGGTCACCTCGTCACTCATGGCATTGAAAAGCAGTTCGAGTGTCCTGTCTGTCACCAGCGCTTCAGCAGGAGGGATTGCGTTAAAGTGCACATGCGCATACACGACAAGACCAAGTGTGCCTTCTGCGAGGTGTGCCACAAGTCGTTTCTGACCATCGGTGCTCTGAACATTCACATGCGCATCCATAGGGGTGAGAAACCTTTCAAGTGTCATTTGTGTGGAAAGTGTTTCACTCAGAAAAACCACCTCATCACGCACATCAGACGCCACACCAACGTTCAAGAAGTGCCTTTTAGTAAGAAACTCGGCCCCCGTATGTTCCAGTGCGAGCACTGCACTCGCTCCTTCATTCGACTCAGCGATTATGAGAGGCACGTGCAGTGGAACCACGGCGCTGTTGCAGACGTGAACAACTTTTCTAATTTCGATAAAGATTCCAACACGACTGACGACTTGAAAGCTGTGAGAGCACCCAGGGATGTCATGAAACAGCGCAGCAGAATTTATAAGAAACGGAGGGAGCCTGTGATGATGTGCACATCTTCTACGCAGACAGACGACAGCCCAGGCCACATCATCATCCCCAGGCAGTACAAGCTTCAGTATGAAGAAGAGATGAAGCAAAAAGCAGACATGGACACGGATCCTTCAGAAACGCCTCGACACATTGATGAAGACACCTACGATGCCTATGACGATGGCATGGACCGCAACTACAGCTCTGACGATGATGAGGAAACGGAGCCATCGGAGTCCAAAGTGTCCCAGGAAAGTGGTGAGGAACAGCGCATGTTCAGCATAGACACGTCCATCACGACGCCCACCTCTAGAGACTCGGCTCGCGATGCTGCATTTGATGCCATCATTAAGAGCACAACCGCCACGGAGCCTTCAAAGCAATCAAAGACGGGCGTGACAGTTACCGGCCGAACCGAGATACCAGACTCCTTTGAGAGCGACCAGCCAAACGAGCGGGTGTTCATCATACAAAATGAAAAGGGTTCTTTTGAGCCTACCGTCACAGCTGGTGACGATTGTGACGAGAGCACTCGGTCTCCTTCAAGCAGGGTTGACGTGTCGTGCATATCTGAGTCTGTGAGAAACTCGTCCCCTGCCATGCCGTCTTTGAGTAGCACAACAGCACCTTCATCTAAAAGCTTGAGTTTCTTTTCAAAGAGCAACCCTAAACCAAAGCCCACGACGTTGCCTGCTGGGGAGAAAGTGTTGCCAGATCTCAACCACCACGTCGGGAGTGATAATTTCAAAGAGCTCGTCAACAGCTCGTACCAGAGCATGCAAAAGTCTCCCCCAATGAGTGCTATTGTTGCTGACCAACTGAAGCTTACAATGATGTATCAGCCAAGAGCTAAGAGAGGGCGGCCCAAGCAGAAGAAGATGGGAGTGAAGGGCGCGGCGCAGCTGCGGCTGATAAGGAAGACCATGATGAACTTCATCTCAGATGTTGAGGAAAATAAGGGAGCTCAGAAAGAGGCTGAAGAAGGTTCTGAAGAGTCGCCCGCTCCTGAAACTGAAGACGAGGAGAACTCTGATGCCGTGGAGTCTAGATCTGTGCTTGAAGAGCAAATATTAATGGACGTCTCTGAATCTGACGATAATGCAAGGAGGACAAGTAGGAGAAGAACGCAGATCAAACATGGCAAGGATTTCCTGTGCACGAGTAAGACCTGCAATTTGTGCATTCCTTCTGCCAAGAACGTCAAATCAGAAGACTCGTCTGAGAACAATGCTGCAGCTTCTGGGAAAACTGAACTAATCACGACTAAAGTTGTAAAGAAGGAACAAAATCTTTCTGAGTTAGCTAAAGAGGGATCCAAGAAAGTATGTGAAATAGTAAACCTTTTGAGTTATGGAGTTAAATCGCTTGATGAATTGGCAGTGAGCACACCAAGTTACTCAGCTTCACACTATCCAGGCATTTCAACGTTTGCCAGCTCTACCATCAGTAACAGCATCACTGGTCCTGGCTTTATAGGAGCTAATAATGACATTTTGAACGTGGCGGCTGAAGAAGCATTCCTTGCTAAATCATCCTCTGGAGAGACCATAATTTCTCCGCCTGTTGATGTCCAGTCTTTCTGCATCCCTACGTACTCGTGTAAGCTATGCGGACGTGAATTTCGGTTTGAGGGCAAGCTTCACAGGCACATCGAATCAGTTCATCAGAAGAAATCTATATTCACTCCTGACGTCAAGCCTGGCAGGGGTCCTAAGTACCCTCTTCATTTAGGAGACGCCCAAGGCATGGATCTGTCAGGACTAGACTTGCAACAGCCAGGCATGATCCTTTCAGGCTTCAGCGACGTCGTCGAGGAAGTTCATTGGACCAACACAGACGAGGCCGAAGAACCAACACAATCTGTTCAGGAAGGTGCAACTGTCAAAAATCCTGAAATTGAAGCTCTCAGATCGGAGTGGGATGATGACAACGAAGATGACGACGACGATGACGACTCCCCTGGTGTACGACCAACAGTTTCCAAACCTCAGCCTATCTTCCAGCAGTCCTCTGAAGCAAACGATGCGAGCTCACTTCGACCGAATCCCCATCTCATCAGTGCTAGCAGTGGTCAAAATATTCTCCACATTGTCACGCGAGCTATACAGCCCATGGTGACTACCGTCACTGACAGTTACGCGAGCGGCGTTGTGGTAAATATGAACAAATTGTCAGGACTTGTGCCCAAGTTTGAAAGTGAAATCAAGCCTCAAGTTCTGCCGTTCGCCAAGAAAGAGACCTCATTTGCACCACCCACTGTCAACGTACCTGTGTCCAATGCCAATAAATTGGAAGATAAGAGTCTCGACTCTCGATGTCAGAGACTCCTTTTGAAGTTGTTTGACCACACTTTGTTGGGCAAATGTGGCTTGGGAGAGGACCACGTTTCAGTCGTCCTGGGCCGAATTTTGCAGCACTACGGAGTGAAAATGATTGAAGACTACGGCCAGGGCCAGTACGAGGTGCTCAAATATAACTTGTGGCGGCTCATGGAGTGGAAGGTCACCATAGAGCAAATGGAAGACTTCTACAGGGAGAACAAAACTGTGGAAGAGATGATGGACGATATCATGAACGAACGAGTGCCTTTGGTGCCTCATGAAGTCATCACGCAAGCTAGAGCTCAAGAAGCTGCTCAACAGCAACAACAGCAGCAGCAGCAACAACAACAACAAGAACAGCAGCAGCACCTGGTGGAAGAAATGGTGGTGCAGCAGGTGGATGGGGAGCACATGGTAGTGGAACAGCAGGTGGAAGGTGAACACGTCGTGATGCAGGGCAATGAGCAGCTCATCGTGGACCAGAACGGGGGTCAGCACATTGTGGTGCAGAGCATGCACGACCAAGCCGTCTCTGGCCAGCAAATTGTGATGCAGGTGAGTGAGATTAATTAATTGTGAATCTATGGCTGGTGCACTATGATGGTCATCTTTCGTTTTGCATTTCCAGTCCCTCAGGGGGATACTACTATTGAATCTATGGGAATTGGCACTCCTAGGGGGATAATGTGTGAGGGCTTGAGAGTTAGGTAGGGCTTCTTTTTGTTGCAATAAAATGTTTTTGTTATGTTAAGGACCACCTTTTTCTCGGTTCACTGCTGTCTTGTTTTTCAGTACCTACTGCTTTCTTCTTCAACTTTGTTCTTGTTTCATGATCTTCTTTCGCACTTCTCTGTTTCTATGCACATTGTAGATGAATTCCGCATTCCCTTCACTGCATACTAATTTGCGTCTTTCTCTTTCCTCTCTTTGGAACTCCTTTGTTGCGGTTAGGGTAGCTTAAACTAACATCGAATCCAATCTGTATGTGGCTCACATAAACGCCTGTTGTAATTTTGAACCCAAAAATATTAGCATGGCTTGTACCCTTAGCAAAAGATGATGAAAATGTTCATCCTGTAGGAAGTGTAGATAATACCGAATAATGTTCAAATTTTCAATCAAATGTATCAGTTTTTATACCTTTGCCTACAAACTGCATGAACTAACCAATGTTGTACATTACAGACGGTGAACAACAGTACCAGCAACTGCACGGTGGTGAGCAGTGGGGGCATGCGACACCAGCAACAGCAGCAGCAGCCGCTGGTGCTGCAGCAGGATTCAGGAGGGCAGCTGAGCAGCGAAACAGCCATGCTCGTGCAGCAGGTGATCGGAGGCCACCACCAGCTGGCTGGCGTGACGCAGGTGGTGCTGGCTCACGACGTGTCTCCTGAGATGCTCCAGGGGGCGCATATTGTCACCATCGACCCCACCACCGGACAGGTGTGTTGCGGTGGTGTTTGTGGTGGGGGAGTGTGTTTGGTGTGTTGTGGCAGTGTTTGGAGTATGTTGCAGCAGCGTTTGGTGTGGTGTAGCGGCGTTTGGAGTAGAAGGGTGTCTTTGTATGGTGTTGCTGTGTTTGTGGGGAGGGGGTAAGTTTGGTGTGTTGTAGCAGCGTAAGGGGGGCGTCTATCATGTTTGTCAGTGAGAGATGACTGCTCACGGCTCGGCAGATGAAGTTAAAGAAAATCTTATTCCCAGGTCTTCGTGTGGTGTGGCAGCGTTTCAAGGGACTTGAATTGAGTAATTCACTGTACAGTGAAATTCTTCTCTTCTTTACTGTCTCCAGGAACTCAAGTGCTAGTTACTTGAGCTTTCCTTGATTGTAGTGCTGATGTCGGATTGTTATGCACTCTTCAGAGTTCATTACAAAGAGCAAGGGGGTTGGGCAATTTAAATCTACTTGGCCACTAAGCACCTAATAATTTCTTTTGGTCACAAAATTTGTACACTCAAATCTGTAACTTGAATGGGGTTCTAAATTGCTGAGCTTTGCTTGTTCTCGAGAACATTCCGACGTTGTATCTCGTTAGCGTCCCGGCTTCCTATATTATGAACAGCAAAATTTTGGTGTACAACGGTAACGCTATTGACTGTTGGGTGCAAAATTTACTCTTGTGTTTCTCTTTTAACTATGCCGGCCCTCTACGGAGGCATTAGGTTTATATTAGTGAAATTAGTCCTATGCTGTGAGAAAAGTGCCTCTTAAGAGGGTTGCTTTTAGGTTATCTCGGCTATAGATGAGACTTGGTCGCATATAATCTTTCATGCCCGATAACTACGTTCAGTTTCCATGCATTATTCGCTTTCTGGTCTTTATTTTTCTTTGTTTCCATTGATTTTTTTATCTTCCTTATTTGTTTTTTCTTCCTAGTTTTTTCTTCTTAATTTTTTTTGCTTCTCCTCCCTAATTTGTTCGATGCCCTGTAAGGTTAAGGTTATCACCTTTGAAAAGTTAAACGCTCTCAAAGAGAACGTGTTTGTTGGCAGTTGGTTTAATTCATTAATATCATGTTGAACGATTTCAGTGCAGGAGAATAAATGTTTTAATTCAAAAAAATTGAAATTTTGAAATTTACAGTGCAGTTTAATGTGAAAAATTAGAGGTTTGCGCACATTAACCAACATTTTTCTCGCTGTTGATACCTGCCACTATCTCACAAGCAACTAAACTGCGCAGGTGCTCTCCCAAGTGACAGCAGACCAAGTGGTGTTGGCTACCCACGACGGGTCCATCGTGGGTGGCGGCGGTGGTGGGACGGTAGACGGTCACCACCACCAGGACTCCATTGTGGTGAGTCAGGAGCCTGTGATGATGCTGCAGCAGCCTCAGTACGTCACCACCACGTCAACCGTCTCGTCTTCTCAGATGCATCAATGATTGTAAGTTGTTTCGCATTTTCGTGGCGCACCTCAACGTCTACTTGTCCAGAATGAAGAAATTGTGGGCGGTGCAACGTGATAGTAAAATTCTGTGTTCCAAAAAGACGTGTTTCGTTCTTTGGTTAACACGTTCACCGCGTTTCTGCGGTTGTAAACGGTTGGTTTGGTTAGGTTGTTAGTTGCAGAATAGGGAAATCGACTCTAATGCTCGAATAAATTTTTTTCTTTCCCAAGAAATATGAAGAAAACTCTTGCTCGATGCATTTCACCTGGTATGGTAATAGTCATTCCTTGAAGAGGTCGTGAAACCGATGAAATGTCATTCATTTATACCGCTACATATATGAGCAATTTACAGACTGGTACACATATGGCCCAATACGCGGGTAACATGTTAAGAGGATGTTGAATGACGCGGCATTGAAAGGCATGGTTATGTGTCTTGTATTCGGGTCAAATTGTGGGCTTTTTGTGAGAACAGTTTGAAGGCTGGGAATAGCCTGGATGCTGAAGAGAAAGAGCTGGGAAAGGAAACTTCAGGTTGTGTAATTTTTGGTTTAGGGAAGAAAATAACTAAGAAGACTTGCTTGTGAATCCAAGGTTTTCTCTAATTGGAGACTATTTTCTGTTATTAAGAGCTTCTTAAGGCTTGCACCGTAAACACGATAATGGTTGGACCACTGCCGTTCGTCTTGTTGGAAGAAATTTGTATATAAATTTTGGTTTCTATTTAAGACCGAGCACGAGAGTTGGATTTGGCGGTGGACTTCTATTTTTAATTTTGAAGGTTAGGGTGAAACGGAATTTCAAATATTTCGCTGTATCTATTGTTGATAGTTATCTGGAAACGACGGCAATTGAGTGATTTTTGTTACATTTAATTTAATAGTGACAGTAATATGAAGGAGTTCCGTTATCTTTGATATTGAAACTGTACGTAACACTTGTACCAAAAGGCCTTGCTTAGTCATAGTTCTCGTTTGCACCATACCACATTGACGTCGATGTAGAATGACGCTAGTTCACAATAAGAATTATTAAAAGGTGGTAAAGGTAACATTCTGGACGTTAGGCAGTGTAATCCAGCGTACGTGTGCTGTATGATGTGCTCTAGAAGTTCAATGCCTCGGTACTAAGGGGTACGTACTCGGTAGGTACCTGTACCTCAGTACCAAGGTTCAGGTACTACGTCCTGTATGAGGTTCACTAGAAGTTCGATGATGCCTTGTAAGGTCTCGGTACCAGCGAGTAAGTACGCTCTTGGTAGGTACGTGTAAGTGCATCTTGGTAACAAGGTACATCGCTACATCATTGCAAGACTGTCGTAAGTCAAATTTCGTGATTTTTCGGGACAGATATTTTAAAATATCCAAGTTCAATTACTTTAATAATTTAACGCAAATCAACAAAACTCACCATCGTGATTAGGTATGTAAATAAGGCTCCACTTGATTGTTGAATGAACAAAAAAGACGCAGAATAAATCCAGCATTCTTAATATAAACATTATAACTCCATACTTGAAATTTTTGAGTTATGACAGTCTTGCAATGATGCAGCGACATGTACTCAATAGGGTTGAGGTTGGCCCGATTGACTACACTCGTCAACCCTGATGCAATTTTACATAATTCGTAAATAGTTAAACGCTCTCTGAGGAAACGTGTTTGTTTGTAGTTGCTTTAATTCATTAATATTATTTTGGACTGAGTTCATTGCTGGAGAATTAATTATTTAATTCATAAAAATTGAAATTTTGATATTTAAATTGCAGTTAAATGTAAATGATGGTAAATATACAATCAAGTGCCTGTAAAAGCATTCTAATTCAACCTCAGATATGTTAACTATTTGCAGTATAGACCCGATGGTGAAGTAGTTTTAAATTATGCATAATTCTTGGCAATTTCATCTTACTGAATCTAGGGTGTAATTTTAGATTTCCTACTCATTACGATCAGGTTGGTGTAGTTGCGTTGTCACTCGGTAAATATTCGGAAAAGACTAGCGGAAAAAATACGTTCGCAATGCGACCAGTTCTTTCTTAGTTTTTAGGGTTAGAAGTGTGAAACATTCTGGATTTTATTCTGAAGAATCTAGTACGCTCGTGAATTCTGGTTTCTTTATTATTAGTTAGTGTTTTTATGGTAAATTGTTGAGAATAGTTCAATGTTTTTTTTTTCAATGTTAGATCGTTAATTTCTTCCGTTATCTTGGTTGGTTGCTTGCATAGTTACTACGTTAGCGTCAGTCGCTTCAAAAATTGCTTCGTAATCTTGGTCATTACGATAAGGTTTGTTTTATAGAAGTCCTATACAACTACAATTCGTATGTAGAATTTGTCGTTCTAATAAGAGGCATGGCTGTAAAGATTTCTTAACTATTAGGTTTGAATTTATTTCGTCAGTGTGTTGTTCTCGGTTCATTTTGTTTTAGTAAAATCTTAGTTGATACTAGATGTGTGCTCGAGTTGGTAAGATCTCTTGTAAACAAGCTGTTACGACACGGAACTGTGGAGAAAATTTCGAAAATTTAGCATTTAGTGGGAAAGCGAATTTGAACTCTGAAACACCTCCTCTCCCTATAGTAAGAATTTTGCGGAGAGTAAAGTTTCAGTTACAGCTGGTTTATTTGTTAACGCAGAGCACTTGTATTACTCTGCGTTGAACATCATGACTTGTAGACAGATGTTGGAACGAAGATGACGTTGGTCTTTTGCTGTTTCTTGTTCACTGGAAAGATACTTTCATTTAACTTGGTGGTTCTCTTTTTCATTTCTCATGAAAATGTTTCTATTTTTCCCTCTCTAGTTGTAGATGAAATTGTTGCACGCTAGATCCATATCATGCGGCTTCTAGTTTTCCATTCTTCATTGCTTGGTGTCGTTTTTTGTGCATATTTCGAAACTCGCGCGCTGTTCACAAGTTAATGAAACTCTGTTTGGTGTGTTGAGAATCTCTGAGAGGAATCTTCTAATTTGAATTGTGTGCTGATTTTTTTTACTGTACTGGGTGATGCTCCTCTCCTTTGTAATTTTCAAATGCTGGCGCATTGCAGGATTGCCTCTCCTCTCAAGCGTTTACCAGCTCATATTATAGTTGAATGATTGTTAATTTTGTGATGTATCAAGACATCTCATTGTAATTTTTTGTGTGATAGAATTAGTCCTTGAGTTTGTACGATATTTGGCTTGTAAATATGTAGTTGACATTTTATCAGCTATTACTGTTGATAGATTTGCTACCAAAGCTGTATTTTAGCGTGTACATATGTATAAAAATCATTTCTTGCTATCTGAACTCAGATGTAGGGATCTTTAATTTCACTCATTGCATGAATGAACAAGTTCAACAAGGTACATTTCTTGCTACTTCCTATCACATTTTTAATTATGTTACTAATTATAAGACACGAAAATTGGAATTGTGTGAACACCAGTGCACCGCTCTAGTAACCAATATGTATTCTGAACAATTGCAGTTAAATTCGCTGTTAGACAATTCTCTAGCTGCGTTGTACAAATTTGTATAATGTCTTCTGTGCAAATAAGTAAAGTTTATTCTCTAATCCATCAGGCTCCTTTTTACACCTGACAAAGAATTATGCAGCCAGCGATAGCCTGAATATTTCGTTAATTAAGCCGTCTATGTAAACGCATAATAGGGCGGAAATATAGTATGGTGCTGCGCATGTTGCTCTTTTGTTATAGACGTTCTGCAGTTAAAAATTATTTAAAAATTCGACCTGGCTTGAGTGCCCGTCCACAGCAATCAAATCGAAGCCTCATTTAGTTCAGTGTTCAAGTCAGCAACGTTCATTGTTGCAAGGTACGCAAAATTCGTTTTCAGTAGTAGTAAGTCGTAAAAAATTTATTCATACATATAAAAATGATTTCATTTTTTGTAACATTTCTGAGACACTTCTAGACGATGATTTACATAAACAATAGTGAACAAGGCGTATGGTTTAACAACCGTAGAACATATACGGATATCAACTTAGCTTTGAATGTAAACAATGAGCTTGAGGTAAATTATGTGTTTCTAAAGTTACACATCAGTGTTAAGTCTTCTACAAAACTGCTGTAGTAAAACGAAGTATCCAAACGTGCTACTTCCTAATCTCCAAAAAAGAACAAAGGTTTCGTAACAATTTTGATCGACATGATACTCTGGCAGTAATGCAGGTGCTAAATTAGATACCTATGGTATTATTACAATCAAGCTAGGATGTCACCTCTTGCACTTAGATCATGCTCATTAAAGAGAGGTGTAACGGATTTTAATAGTGCCGCAATAAATATGATGGAATAAATATCGAAATATGTACAAAATGAGTGAACGAAATGATTTAAGCATCTTTTCCCGTGGGTTTGTGGGACTTGGAATACGTAATATTTCTGCTTTCGCCATATTTTCGTCCACAAAATATTCCTATCGCAATAATATATTTGCTGTCGACAATTTTATGCTGCACAGTAAGTAATAGTAGCAGGATTTGTCACTGAATGAAATAGTACAGGTTGCAGGTACCGAACGGAGATGATAGAGCATAGTTTGCCTAAGCAACCCAGCAACTGAACTTATAGCCGATTCCTGTAACTTACTTTCCTAACATTGCGAAAGGATGTGCCTTACATAAAGTAACTATGAAAGAGTTACACTCTTGAAAGAAAAATCTTTGTCACATTAGCAAGATTGCCATTTAAATGAAATAAAAGTTATAGGAATTAAATATGAAAATATCTTCAATTTTAACGAGGACTCGCACAGAGTTATACGTCTACTTGAGTAAAATCAACGTAATTTACCTCTCCCCTGTTCGGCCAGCTTAATTCCATACCTACGTTGAGGAACAGAAATTTTCTGGCGAAAATTATGATAAAAGAGGCATAAAAGACTATGATACGGAGACGTGTAATCACTATTCTAATGCTTGAGTCGCATTTCGAAGTTACATGCCAACCGATCAGGGGTAAAAAAAGAGGACAATCTTATGACCACTGTCCGAATGCCAATCGCGAACTAATTTTAAAAATGCCACAAATTTGCGTCGTCGCTAGCTGGGTTTGACAAGCATAAAATTTCTTTTTAGACTTCCGACGAAATCTTACATGCTAAAATAACATCCCTCTGACTCATTGATTTGCAAGCTCTAAGATATTCCAACAAAGTACAGCTTCACTTCGAAAATTGAAACTCAAGGAGAGATTTTTCATACCTCAATAACATGAAATAAAAATAATGCTAGAGAGACTCAAGTTTGGTAAAAAAGACTCGGCAAAACTGTGCACCGCACGATACTTGGCAGACGTTATCGGCGGTGTCGGAAGTTCTGCTGAAACACGTTGCGCTTCCAGCACTTGCACGAGCCTGGCACCAGGAACCAGTCGTAGTACAGACGCACCTGCGGGACACGAGAGCGTCAAGTACGTTCGCGCTTTAATAATTCGTTTTGAATGTGCGCAACGGTTCATATTCTAGCGCTATTTTCAAGTTCAAACTTACACAAGTAGAAAACCAATTCATGTTAGGTAGCAGCTGTTCAATGATTTATTTGGGAATTGGACGAACTTTGTAACTTTTTTTCTTAAGAACTTTTTATGAATTGCTTATGCTCTTCAATCGTACCTTCATTTAAGAATGAAAAAAATCAAACCTCGAAATGTAATTAAAAGAGTCAAAGTGTTTGAAAGTGTTTAAAGTAGCGAGACATTCACTCAACATTTTTTTATTGAAACGCTGTCAATCTTTCCAACAATTGACAGCGTTTCAATAAAAAATGTTGAGTGAATTTTTTACTACTTTAACACGTGCTGAACTAAAACGATTTCATGAAGTTGTTAGAATCAGATTTATGGAGTCAGAAGAAAAAACAATTTAAAATCAAATGAACACTTTGACCGCAACTAGTTCAACTGGAATTCAATATTCAACTCAAGTTTATAGTCAATTGAGGTAAGCAATTTTTAAGATAGCAAACATGTATTGGACCGTGCCTTCATTTAGCTTTAATAAATATTTATGAAAAATGAGTGTATGACTTCCGATCAGTCAGCACATTACAAAAATTCCCTCTGTGGCCACCGGTGACGCACACTGCGGTCAAAGCGTCAAGGAGAAGCAATTACTCTACGTGTACGGGGACTAAGCTCACTTGGAAGCAGCCGATCTGGTCGATGCCGTCGCAGTAGTGAGGCGCGGGAGGCCGCATGCCAGCCTCACGCCTCAGGCGCTGGTGGGGGTGCGGGGACGACGCCTTAGGGGACGTGCGCCTGGAAAACGGGTGGTCATTTTTAGAGTTGATGTTACTTTGTTCAAGACTCCCTAGCCTTATAAAATGGGATCCGAAAAAAATGAGAAGGGATTATTTAGTATAGATTAGAAAATCAAGAATCTAGGCACAAGGTGCGTCGTCTGCGCACAGAAATAGCGAATTGGGAATGAAGATTAAAAAAAAAAGAGTAAGAAGAGTGTAAAATGCATGAAAGCTGAAAGACACGAAGTGGGCTCGAAAGATAAAAGTCCCGAAAGCTTATCGCCAGCCCCTATAGCATGGGATAAACAAACCAAAATCTATTGCCCGAACTATGGGAATCAATTTAGAACCATTGCAAGAGGAAACAAAAGTGTTAAAACCGCACAATACACGTTACTTGACCCTAACCTCACACTATAGTGTGGTAGACCTCACGCTATAGCAGCACCCTAGGTTTCCTCTTTAGTTAAAGAAAATAAAGCACGAGACTCACTGGAGAGAAGGCTTGGTGGGCTTGCTGGGGAAGACGGCGTCAGGGTAGAATATCTCGGCCACCAGCAGGGAGACCCAGCGAGGGGACGCCAGGCACGACCCAGACAGATAGTGGCACGACTCCTCTCTGTCAACATAAACATGACGTAAAAAACACGGGACATGCATCGAAAAGAAACATGCATCGTCAGAGGAAAGATGTGGGATATTAATACGTCTTTACGCGGGCCTAAATGGCACATTTATTTGGAACTCATCTAATCAAAAACCAGTAAGCTCCAGTTTAGTATTTGTTCTAACGTTCACAGTCCAGCTAGCTCTAACATACGCGATGCAAGATACCTAAAAATGCACGAACCGAAGTGCAACTCCAAACCAGTTGAACTGAATCACACGCAGCTTCTTAAATTTTGATGAAAAAAAAAATTATCTACATTTTTTTTCACTCTTGGAAATGCGTCTACATTAGTACTGTTGTTTCAAAGGAAATTTCCATTCGAAAATATTTCTGAATTCTAAGTACTATTTCATTTTGAGCAGATTAATGACAAGGTACATATGATATTAAGTTTTAGAATCACTAAGTTATTTTTATTAATTATCATTATATATATTAATCATCAACAACGTTAGTAGAACAAATCAGTTCGTTTTTCACTAGAAAAATATACTATCAGAAAAAACCCTCGAAAATATTTCAGACTAAAGTGAAACTCAAACATTGCTTAACCCTCAATTGCCCAGCGTCCTTTCTGACGGATATTAGGATATCACTAACAAGTTCTTATTTCCTGAATGTTTCAATGGAAAAGTCGACAGTTACTGGGCTTCATGATTAATAATCCAAGAAAAATTACCGCGATATTTCGTTGAACAGCCTAAAAATTTCGATGTTGCGGGGTTAAGAAGTCTAAAATTGAACTCCAGCTCGCAACAGGGTTAAGAAGTCTTCTGAAATTGAACTCCAGCTCGCAACAGGGTTAAGAAGTCTTCTGAAATTGAACTCCAGCTCACAACAGGGTTAAGAAGTCTTCTGAAATTGAACTCCAGCTCAGAACAGGGCTAAGAAGTCTTCTGAATTCATACTCACAAACACTGTGTAATTTCGACGGTCTGCGTGAAGTAGCCCTCATAAGGAATCTGCACGACATATCTCCAGACGCCCTGGTAGTTGCGAGCGAAGACCGGCGTGACGTACTCCACCGCAGACGGGCACGGAGTGAGGGGTGCCCCCTCTTCCAAGCTGTTGCCAGACGGCTCAACTCTGTCCCGTCTTTCCGTCGCGTGGACGGGGTTCACGAGTGTCGTCTCTCTTCCCATCATTGTGTTGTATAGCAGACAGAAGCTGGCCAAAGATAAGGTCGGTTAAATACTGTGGTCAAAAATAAGTTCTGTAAAGTTCTGTACAGAAGCTGGCCATAAATAAGTTCGTAAAACTCTGTACAAAACGCTGTTTAGAACAGATTATTTAGTATGAAGATATATATGGCATGACACTGAATACGAACTATCATATCAATTCAGAAGAAATGTACCTATTAATCTACGTAACTTTTCAATAAAGTTAGGAAATAAATTGGAGACTAATGGAAGTTTTAAGAGCTGGGTCGGACCCTAAAACTATTTAGAATAACAAGTGTCATACCCCACACTATTCAGTATAACTTTGGTCAGACCCCACACCTATTCAGAATGACTAGGGTCAGACCCCACAACTATTGAGAATGACTAGAGTTAGATCCCACTACTATTTAGAATTTCTAGGGTTAGACCCCACAACTATCTTACCTAATAATACCCTAGGTGTGTGTGTATTTGCTTGTTTGGTGTCCGCTTCTTAAGAAACAGCTTCTTTGATTTGAAGGACGCTCAATGACCGTATCTGTGATGCGAGTTTCACCAGTGCACAAGTACAAGAATATTTTAATCGCGGGTACTATTGGGATGGATATATTTGTTTGTCATCCACATCTGGAATATTTATTCAAGGAAAATATGAAATCCCGTCATTTCTGACAGGTACACTAGTTAAGATTAACTAGGGTCGACCCCACAACTCACAGCCCCCAGTTGTTCTGACAGAAAGAAGAAGCTCCTCGTCCCACCGCCATACGCTCGTCAAACTCCAAATTCTCGATGATTTGGGAAGCTGTTTTCTTGTCTAACTTTAGTCCGTTGAAGATGCCCTGCGCGGAAGATGGTAAAATAAACAATTTTAAGCAATTTAAAACAATTTTAACGATTTATTTACCACAAACGATACAGAAGTTAGATTAGATTAGATTATTAGTTAGTTTAAGCCTCCCTATCCTCAACAAATGAGATCCAAAGAGAGGAAGTAAGAAGGCACCATTTAGTATGGAGTTAAAGGAACGTGGAATCTATGCAGAAAGGGCATAGAAACAGTAAGATGAGAAAGAAGTTCATGAAACAAGATCAAAGTTGAAGAAGAAAGTAGTAGGTGTTGAAAAAACAGAACAGCAGTGAACCGAAAAAAAATTGGTCCGTAACAAAACCAAATCCTATGTTATTTTAACGAAAAGAAAGCCTACCTAACCATTCGCTCGGGTCCTCACATTGTCCCCCTGGGAGCGCTAATTCCCATAGATCCAATAGCTGTATCTCCCTGAGGGGAGCGATACAGAAGTAGATTGTCTCTAATGAACATCCATAATATGCAAATATAAACAGGATGATTCACTAGTGCAATTCATCAGCGTTCGATATATTGTAAAGCAAGTGAACTGATAGATAGAATATAATCATGGAGTTTGTATGCCAGGACGGTTCGTCGTGTGTTTGAAATGGCTAAGGGAACTTAACCGTCATCCTCATCAGTGTACATCCATTGAAGAGCCAGTGTTGCTATTTGAAAAGTTTAGGAATTTTGCCCATACCGTCAATGTATTTAAAGAAACGTGAAAAAATAATTAATAATAATAATAATTCATAATAAAATAATAATTTTTACGTTTCTTCATATATATTGACGGTTTGGGCAAAATTCCTAAACTTTAATTCCTAAATATTCATATTGAATTACACAAAATGCACATGCAGACGTTAATTATTGAATTTCAATGATTTAGTTAATTTATACGAAAAAATGCAATCACAGTAAGTGCCCATTAACCGTAACCTGCAGAAATTTCGCATTGTTTGAACGTTGTAAGATTCTTACGATAAGCTATAGCTCATATTAATTGAAACATGAAACGAAGTCGGCAATAATCTTTGAAGACAATGAGGCCTTTTGGTAATTGATCAAAAGCATACGCAATTACACTAAATTCGTACCTGCAACACTCCTTGCCACATCGCATAGTCATCGTCAGCAAAAAGTCCTCTTCCATCTCGCGAGTTCATCCTTCTGGGCGTCCGACCACTTTTCTGCTCGAGTCCATTTGACGTTATAACATTTGAGGTCTTGTACCAGCCTCCCGTTGCTTGCATGCGCGCTGACTTGTCTCCGTGAAAAGACACGTTCTCAAAGTTGACCCAATCACGATCTATACTCCGAAATATTTCGCGCGCTAAGTTTTTGCTAGGAGCGGTAGCTAGGGAACCGTGTTTGTCTCGTGTTAGGGAGTCTGTAGCTAGGGTACCGTGTTGCTGAGGGTCCTGGTCTCGTGCTAGGGAGTCTGTAGGTGGGATACCGTGTTGCTGAGGGTCCTGGTCTTGTGCTAGGGAGTCTGTAGCTAGGATACCGTGTTGCTGAGGGTCCTGGTCTCGTGCTAGGGAGTCTGTAGCTGGGATCCCGTGTTGCTGAGGGTCCTGGTCTCGTGCAAGGGAGTCTGTAGCTAGGATACCGTGTTGCTGAGGGTCCTGGTCTGGTGCTAGGGAGTCTGTNGACCTCCTCATGTAGAGACCTTGTAGGCCGATTTACCACGCGGAGACGGTTCCTTGAGAAAATGGTTTTCGCCGTGAAAATTAATAGAGAACTCACGATCAATGAAAATGAATTGGAGATGAGATAGCATGTATTGAAATGGATGGATAAATAAATATTTCATGTTATTACATTCGTAATGTAATAAAAATAGACGATAATAAGTAATACATTTAAAACTTATAGTATTAAGACAAAGCCCCTCACCTGAGCGGTACAGTCGAAGTCACGTATTTTGCCACTTTAGGCAAAGTTTTGTCTTCTTTGAGAACAGGTAATGTTTTGCTGAACAGGTCCAACGTCTGGTTCTTGATTAGCTCACTGCGCAGCGGAAAAGCTGATTAAGAACACACATTTAGTTCCTTGTACTATGAAGGGTTTGAACATAATTGGTAGCAAAACTCTCCAGGTCCCAATTTCTCTACAAAATAGCGTAAGTTTCAGTTACATTAATTAAAAGGAACTCAAATCTCACACTCATAACGAAACTCTCGATGTTTTAAAACGATCAATTATAGAAAACTGGATTAGGTTCAACGCGAACCAGAATGCAACACTGCCACAACACTCACAAGGGGTAGGACGCCCCCAGCACACTCTGCCCCAGGGGGTTGCGGGGAAGCAGCCCCGTGTTCAGGTCCCCACAGAGATTGTCCAGGCTGAGGCTCGTCTCCCCAGGGGCTTCTAGCACACCTATGGGGATTAGATTGGATTATTAGTTAGTTTAAACCTCCCTATCCGCCACAAAGGCGATGCAAAGAGAGGAAGCCAGTATTTAGTATGGAGATAAGAGAACGCGGAATCTATGCACAAGGTGCATAGAAACAGTGAGTTGAGAAAAAAGTTCATGAGACAAGAGTGAACTGAATCATCATTGCTAAAAGGAGTCTTGCGGTCAACAGTCTGTGTGAGTGTGTGTGTGTGTGTGTGTGTGTTGCTGTCGAGTAGACTCCAACAAGACGGAGATCATGCGAAAAACGACCGAGAAAAACACGACAAGGAATGACCCAATACACAACAAAAAATTGTTAGAAAAAAGAAATCTAAGGAGGGGTGAATTTTCAAGAAATTCACGATCAAAAAAATACCGAGAATTTTTGATGAGCAAGTTTAATGACATGATTGGGGCAGTCGTGCACAATGAAGTCTAATTGACACGCGTCTAAACAAATAGTTACGCCAAAATTATTAAGACATTAAAGCATGACAAGTTTTTGAGTTCAACACTAATCTAACTTAGAATAGCAGTCAGTAAAAGTAATGTGCACAGCAATTAATTTCATATTGAAATACTTCGAAACTCAATCTCACTTAGCGGTGAAAAAGAAAAAGTAAAATAAAACAATTTATTTCCAGTAAATAAGATAGACGCACTCGTAAAGCTATTGGATCATAAGGCAATTGTGTGTCTCAGAAATACTTTGAATAAATATTCCAAATCATTTTTCAATGGCGCTAAACAATGAGTAAAGGCGTTGGATATTTACTACCGATGCCTTCAATGAAAAATTAAATACATGGCATTAAATAAATAGAACAAACATCTTGAGGAAAAACAACGTTATCACCAAATGTCATTTCTTCATTACACTGCAAAGTACTCAATTAACAATTTGTTTAACTTCAAAATTTGTGTCTCTCCACAGAAGCCTCGTGGTCTATTGGACTCCCAATATCCTTAATTAACAAACAAAGAGTTTGTTCTCGTTGTTTCATTTCTAATAACACAGATAATGACAAAAATATTTACTACATTAAAAATATATTAAATTTTTCAACAGTTGCCTATACCGTGTAAGAACTGACCAGGACATATATCTTCAGTCT
This sequence comes from Platorchestia sp. MABIK, assembly GCA_014220935.1. Classification (NCBI taxonomy): domain Eukaryota; kingdom Metazoa; phylum Arthropoda; class Malacostraca; order Amphipoda; family Talitridae; genus Platorchestia; species Platorchestia sp. MABIK. Next base: position 26,729 of record JACJUY010004784.1, read on the forward strand.
GGGTGTATGGGGGCTTGCGCACCCGCGGGGGGGACTTGAGCGGGTCCTCATGGAAAGGGTAGTACCCTTCAGGGTACTGCTCCGCCTGCACCCCACCGCCCAGCAGCACCAGCAGCATCAGCACCGTGTGTGAAGCCGACATTATCTGAAAAAATATCAGGAATTAATGGTCGGATACAAGCAAGGCATGAATGACTGAATATGAACGAGACATGAATGACTGAATATGAACGAGACATGAATGACTGAATATGAACGAGACATGAATGACTGAATATGAACGAGACACTAATGACTGAATGTGAACGAGACACTAATGACTGAATATGAACGAGACACTAATGACTGAAATAGAAGCCAGACATGAATAATCGAAACATAAGCAAGACATGAATGACTATATACAAACAAGGAGGTGCCAAGGCCATAACAGCGTAAAAATGACGAGTTGAAAATAATACGGGAGAAGAAATAACAAAAAACGAAAAAATGTCAGCAAAAACAAAAATATAACTCAAAAAGTAAAGGGTAATAATCCACGATTTAGAAGGGAGATGAGTTTTGACGCGTCATTTAAGGAAAGTTTTATTTCATGTACGTACAAATACTCTAAAATACGAAGGTCAAACCAAAATGTGCACGAATGTATTAGAAATGAAATGTTGATTTTTGCAGTGTTCTTCAGCACTCTAATGAGACGGAGAACCTAACATTTTATCATTTCGATGGTACCGCCAGCATGCTCAGCTACTCACACGTACAGTGATCGGCGTGTTGAACCGATGTATTGTGATGCGCATTGCGTACATCTGGAATTATAACTACGGAAGAAAATTTCGTTCTTTTCAAAAACAGATTTTTCACAATTCACATCTAAAACTTGCATTCAAGATCAACAAAAGTACATCCATGACATACCGAAAACTATCCTTGAGATTGGTTTACGACAAGCAGCACTTAAAAACCGAATTTAATCTCGAATAAAATTTTCTGACTACTAAAAGCACCAACAACGCACGCCTCCGAAAAACGAGATGTTATTTATGCTAATTTCACTAGAACATGAAATGCAACTTATAACTTTAACTCAAAAACCTATTTAACGACAATTTATACTGACACAAATGATATATCTATGGATTTATCCTCAAAAAAGTGAGAAACCCTTTTTTCAAAGTGCAATAAATATGTACAGAAAGCAATAAAGTCGTCAGTGTGGTTTCATATACAAAGAAATAACATGCTAACATTCCAGCCCTGTCATTTTTATGCAATTCAATTCTCCATAAAAATAGGATTAGACGCTCCATTACAAAAATAGAATTAGACCCTGAGGTCTAATGGCTGGCTACGCTGTTCATTTACAAGCCAAAACGACGTCGTCAAGATCGTGACAGACTCCCCCAGTGTCCGAAATAAAATTGTGCCTTACTTAATGATAACCGCACGACATTGAATGGGCCATTACGCGCAACAATAACACTCGCCACAATATTATCATAAAAAGATCACAGATATTGAACAGCAACTTCTGACAAACATGGGAAAGTTTTTTTTCCTGCCGTGAAGGATGAAAGGCAAGCAGGCGATGGCGCAGGTCGCGGTTCGGGTCAGTGGGGCACCCGCACTCACACAGTGAGTGTGACTTCGGTGACCTTTGTCTAAAAAAACGCACGTTAAAAAGTGCTCACTTTTGCAGCTCTTGTTGCTTCCATGTTGCACTTTTTGCTTTTCTTACTGCACTTTCCGTGGCGTATTTTTGAGGTGTTAGAAAATTTTGTACTGCCGTTGCGATGTGAGAGTGTGGGTGATCAGTGTCGGTCTTTAGAAACATCATGGCTGTCTAATGTAATTTGTCTTTTTTTTGCACTCCGCACATGTGATAGAAGATCGTTGAAATTGATGTGATTATCTTCAGAGGCATTTTTATTTCTTTACTGGCTTTGGGTAAAGTAAATTCTATCCGAGTAATCTATTAAAATACCATGTTGAACTATTTTTTTTAAATCATAGAAACAATCGCTTGACTTCTTAATTTATTTGTAATTTGTGACTGAGACATGGAAGATTGGTTTCGTGTTAGCAGCAAAAACACACCACTGATACTTGCAATTTTTTTTAAATGAACGTTTTTCATATTCCCGGGTCTCGAAATCTAGCCAATGTAAAATACGCTAGAAATATATAGCGCATCAAAATAGTGGCGTCTTGCTATCAACACGCGAGAAAATCTAAAATCTTCGTTCAATTCTTCAGCTTTGAATCAACAGATACTGACCGCTTCAATGATTAGAGAAGTTTTAAAAGTAAATACACTGAATGATATAAGCGTTCAGTTCTATTCTCAATTGTCCCACGATAAATCATGACCACAACGCCGCCATTCGTGTACAAAATTCACCGTCGTCTCGCAATGACCTCTTGCCTCTTCAAGTGCCCTCGTGAAGTCGCGTTAGCGCTGCCGTGCTTTCAGGGCTCAATTTGCGTGCAAGAAATACAGTAGGAGTTCAGCGACGCATTATATTTGCGGGGCCACCAAATACGTCGCGTTTTTGCCAGCGACTGATATCCTGGTGCCTTCATTTGCTAGCGGTCCCGCCTTGTACCAATACTTCTGTTGTGACGCTTTTTGTTGCACGCAGTACACTTCTGTCGTTGGCGTCATAATTTTAGAATGAACTTGAGTCGTGCGTATCCAAAATACACGTGTTACTAATCAGTATCGTGCGTATCCAAATTACCCGCGGAATGAGCCCGTGTCGTACGTACCCAGGATAAGTACATAAACTAGTTTCTTTGCGTGTTTTTGCTTTCCTGCAGCCGAGAAGAGTGATTAGAAAGTTAAATTCATCGTGTACACTCCAAAATGCAGTCCTCTTGAAAAACCGCTTGCACGTCGTACTTCTTGTTGTTTGTGTTCTTTGAAGAACACTGTCGAGTGGCAGTCCTTTCTTTTTTTCTGATTTCGATGTTAAACTGATGCCAGTCCCAGCCGATTGTGAAATAGATGGTGGTAATGACAGTGATGGGACTGAAATATTCGTACGGGAAAGAGTTGGTAGAACTACTCTGAGCAGACACTATAATTTGAAGTGGTCGTTGGACCGATTCCAAAGAGAGACATACTCGGTTGTGAAGGGTTCAGATCCCACTCTCACCGATTCGTAAATAGGATACGCGTTACGTAGGTGAGACTGATCCAGCTCATAACTGCTCAGATACGCGGATGATGAATTCGATTGTTTGTGCAGTCATCAGGCGAAGCAAAACACACCACAACCGTCAACGACCATTTATATAAACGTTTGACGGATTGAAGCACGCTTGGCAGGCAACATATAAATCAAGTAGAATTAAGTACGGCTGACAACAACGCCCAAATTAACGCACATTGAGCGCGGGAACTCGCGTACCAGCAAAAAGAAAGCACTACCCTGACGCTGCTTTCGAAACCTTGCGCACAGAAGGCCTGGGGTCTGCCTCGGGATGATGAAGGAAGCTTCTCTTCCTTCTCCGCTTGAAAAAGAAAAATCTCTACAAGATGTTGGTATCATAGGTGTGTTGCCAAAATTTTAAGGCTGGAAGTTGATGCTTTACGGGTTTTATCGGCGAGCAAACATGCACAACCGAATTATTGTAGCACTCTTTTTTTATTAATTTTTCGATGACCACAATCATAATCCAACCAGTAGATTCCTAAATGAAAGCACTTTCATCCGTTCTTATTTGTCTCATTTTGGATGAAAACAACTCTTGCACCCCTGGAAGTCTATAAAAAATAATCCAAACGATCCTTACATCTGTGAGCAAGAGCGATCGTTAAGTACCTCTTTATATCCGCTCTATATCAAAATAATTGAAAAAATAATTTTTTTCAGGGCACGCTAAAACTCCAGTCACGCAAACGAAAAGTTACAATCAAAATATTAACGTTTACTATATCTACCCTTGTGACAATCTACCTGCAGATGCTACTAGGAATCTACCACCAAGGCTCCTTCTAAAACGACGATCTCCCTTCTTCTGAAGAGAACGAACTTTTTAGCACTCATACAGCTTTCTGGAAGTTCACGAATGACCTAAAATACTCAGCGTTGAAACGACCACCTGCACTCCTATTGCTTTCTTAAAATTGACGATTAACCTAAACTAACACTTTACAACTTCTTCGAAGTTCACGATTAATCTAAAACAACGAGGAAACCTTCACGACTCCTACAGCTATCATAAAATTCACGATTGACCTAAAATAACGCGACTTTAAAACTCCCTTGAAGTTCACGCTTAACCTGAACAAGAAACGTTTCTCCGGCACCAGATGTGCACCGAGAGAAGGATGGAGGCCGATGCTGCACGCCAGATGCCGGTGGGCCGCAGCATCAGGAGATGGCGAGAGCGGTCAGGTCCCCTAGCTAGGGAGCTTCAAAAGAGGCCAGTGAAAACGGGCTTTTGTTTTCGCAAGGACGGATAAACGCACTTAGTTACTATGTAACCTGGTCATAAATAAATGAGGTAAATAAGGATTACTTATTTACACTATATTAATGTTGATTTATACATTGATTATTTAAATTGTACATTGATATTAATTTATTAAATAATAATCAATTGATATTCATTTTTTAATATATTACTACCATTAATTACACATAGCTGAATGTGTGGATAGCGCAGTGTTCGTATAACGCAAGATTGGATTAGATAAATTAGTTTAAGCCTCCATAATCACAATGGAGGTGCTCCAAAGAGAGGAAAGAGGTAGACACCATTGAGAACAGGGTCTAGGGAACGAGGAATATAGGCACAATTAAGTTGTTCCCACACAAGATACCCTCCGCATAGAAACACGTTAGGAAAGAAGAGGGCAAATAGTTTAAAAAATAGCATACATGGATTGAAAACCGAAAGGAGCAAATTCGCTCCTTTGGTTTGTCTCTGGACACGAACAAAAATGTACTAAAGGCCTACCTAAAAATAGTTTCTCAGGTTAACCCTTCAACGTCCGCATTTTGTACTCATATTATACCGCTATCACAACCACCGTCACTAAACTGGCACCGGCATCATGTAGTCACCGCCGTCACAACGAGGAAGTGACTGCCACTCGACAATTAACTTCGAAGAACACATTAGGGCACGTATTTCACAAGGAATAAAATATGTCAAGAGCTGTTTATGAATGGTGATTTTGAAATCCACTTTGACGGTAAAGGATATCAAGTTTAGTATATACGGATTCGCATTGCGGTTTCTAACTTTGCGATGACTTGAGGCGTGTTTATACCTTCCGCTTGAGGATTGATATGATTAGTTTGATTAATTGATTAAAGGATTCATTTGATTAATTGATTTAAGGATTAATTTGATAATTTGATTTAAGGATTAATTTGATTAATCCTCTATCTATTAATCTTCTCTATTTCTCTAATCTAATTAATCTAATTTGATTAATCCTCGTTTATTCTATTTTTAAATTCTGGATCGCAAATAACACGTTCGCTCAGGTCTAAACACACAAAAACATCGATTTTAAATAAGAGTTCGGATCGAGACGAAAGAACGCATCCGGCTAACAGTAAGCAGCGCTGGAAGCAAGAAAGAATTTAAAGTGCAGACGCAAGCATAGCAAATAATTCGTTATGATTAGCTTTCTCGAGCTCGCCGCATCTAACACAGCTGGAGAAAGCTAATGGGAAACCAAACGTTCTGTATTTCTGTATCATGTTATTGAAGAGGGAGGATGGCGGCAGCCGTGCGAATCGCAGTACGTTTGAGCCGACATCGGGACTTAAGCTTTATTTTACAGTAGCAGCTGTGTTTACACGAGAGGCTCTTCCGCTGCAGAATGGAAGAGTTCCGGCAATTGAGACTCTGCAGACGAACTTACTACATGCTTAAAGGGCTTACGTGCGTATTTTAATCGAGGGAGCGTGATGAACTTCGAAAGTTCGGACCATGATTTATTACAATATCTGAACGTGTCTCGCCGTATTGAGAGCGTTTTCTATAATGAATCACTGGAGTGGTGTTTAAATCGTTTGATAAATGCTCAGCGCCACGAGTCTAAATTAGCAAATGTTGACATTATTATTGTTAAAAAACAGACGTGAAGGCGAGCATTGCCGTTGGATGGGAGGTTAATATCGCACAGGGCCGAACAAGAACTATCTCGTTTAACCCAGAAAAGCTTTACTTTAGAACGAAATATTACGGTCATCATCAATCATCCATTGAATCATCAACCGTAGAACCCAGTACGGTGTTATCATATCGAAGCATTTAGAATACAAAAACGATGCGAGTTATTCCTTAACGACTTAAAAAAAATGACGCTGACCAATAATGGGTTAATAATGGAGCACAGCTCCCGACATTTTCAAATAATTCCCCAACATCGGTAGGGATCATTTCACCGAGTGTGAACGTGAAAATACAGGTTACAAAAACTCCCCATAAATAAATTAGGCTCAGTTCACAAAACGCAGGCGTAAATGATACGTAAAGCTAACATTCTCGTGAGTAATTTTGAACTTACGTCATTCGCATCTCGCTGAAACTCCCAATAGTTACCCGAGATACTCTGATGATGACTGACACTTTTCTATAGTGGCAGAGTGTAGCTCAAAAATTTTATGCGTCACTCAAGAGACTTGTTCTATATGGAACGATGATACCTCTTTTGCTCATTAGAGAAGTAAGCCTACCTCTTTTTAGGACAAGCCTACACCTTTTTAGGACAAGCCTACACCTTTTTAGGAGAAGCCTACACCTTTTTAGGAGAAGCCTACACCTTTTTAGGAGAAGCCTACACCTTTTTAGGAGAAGCCTACACCTTTTTAGGAGAAGCCTACACCTTTTTAGGAGAAGCCTACACCTTTTTAGAATGCCTACACCTTTTTAGAAGGCCTACCTTTTTAGAAGGTCTTCCTCTTTTTAGGACAATGCCTACTTCATTAGAGAAGCAACCACACAACCACCACCGCACGGACACGAGAAACCAAGAGATTGAAGAACCGCTTCCGCACACACCGCAATTGCAGCCCGCGATGCGAAATCCTGAAGTTATCGGAAATATCCCAGGGATAATTCACCAGTAGGAATCCTTTAAGGGAATTTCGAAGCCTTAAAACGCAACTGATGTCTCACACATATGTATACGAGTTGGTCCAATAGGTCGGACCAAAGTAAAATTGTTGGTAGGGTCTAGTTGGTAAAATAGTTGGTTTTGTCTAGTTAATAAAATAGTTGGTTGGGTCTAGTTGGTAAAATAGTTGGTTTTGTCTAGTTAATAAAATAGTTCATACAATTCTAAAGTTCTACGCACAGTACAGGGATCCCAACTTCTTGTGGTCCAATCAAATGCAAGCATTGCATGATTACTGACGTTTAGTTCTCGTTAAGAAATGCTGTATAACTATTCCAGTAGCAGCTGGTTAACTCTACACTTATAAAAATAAGTCAAATGTAACCCGAACCTTCTTCTAGGCATAGTTAGTTAGATTAGATATTAGTTCTAAGCCTTCCTAACCGCAAAAAAAGAGCGTATCGAAGAGAGGAAGGAGAAAAGCACCATTTAGTAAGGAGATAAGGGAACGCGGAATCTGTGCACAAGGGGCATAAACATAGTAACTTGTTAAAGAAGTTCATGAAACAAGATAAAAGTTGAAAAAGTAGTAGATGCTGAAAAGCAGGACAGCAGTGAACCAAGAAAAGATGGTCCTTGATAAAAAAATTATTCTAACAAAAAGGCCTACCTAACTCAGCTCGGGCCCTCACACTTTCCCCCTGGGAGAACTAATTCCCATAGATGCAATAACTGTTGTATCCCCCTAAGAGGAGTACAGCTACGTCACTATTATGGTTTGGTGACCGTGACCGAGTGGTTAAGAATGCGCCCTTCATGGGTTGGTGTCGGCAGTTTGAATACGGGCGCTGTGCTGTGATTTCTCATCTTTGGGAAAAGGGAGAACTCAGCCACAATTCCCATCTCACCCAAGTATCGGAAATGGGTACCGGCTTGACCGGAGGTAACCGTCATTGCGTCCTGGTGTTAGTTATAAGGCATTTGAAAAACCAACGTACAAGGTGATATGTCTCTGGCTTGATTGGTTGGATAAAAGCATCTTTTTTTAATACGCGCAGTTACGCCACTGTCCTCATATACTTCATTTTTCGTGCACGGGACGAGGTCCTACCTATTCTCCACCAGCCCTACTGGCAAGTGAAATTATGCACGTGGCGTACGAGTCAGGACATGGAAAGTTGTACAGGGCTCGCCCACAGCCGCCACCGGAATGCCGTTACAGCAGCAGGGTCGCTGTGAACACTCCCTCGGTCGCTGTGATGCAAGAACTAATGAAAAAATAAAGAAGGAAGAAAGAAAAAATTGTATCAAATAAAGTTGACACAAAAACCACCATTGGTTTTCAAAGTGTACATAACCTGCATGTGGCAGAGCAGGACTTTCACCAGCCTATAGCAAA
>JACJUY010004784.1:39864-62564 GCA_014220935.1 Platorchestia sp. MABIK
AGTTATTTTCAGTTGGCTCAATTTTTTTAGTTATCCCTCAAAGAAAGGCATGAAAGCCAATGAAATATTTGCTCGGTAATTAACAGAATTTTTTCCAAGTATTGTATTACACTAGCCCTTTTAAGTTCCCCTAGTTCCCCTTTTTACTTGCCCCTAATTTAAAATAAATATTAGGGCCTAGACAGTGATGCAGCTACGGCGACCTGGCGGTTCTTAAGTCTCTCCGGTGTGCGCTTGCCTTTGCTTATCCAGGGCCATAAAACTAAAATTTTTGTGGTAGTTAGAACAGTAAAAATTTCATGTGGTCAAAAAAGTTCGGACATCTATTTCCTTTTCACATTTATGTTTGAGCAAGCGAATGTTGACAGAGAGAAAGGTAAATTGATTGAAACAAGACTAGTGTCAATATCTGCGCAGCAGCCGACGCATCAACATGTCTAGGAGAGTGCCTGCACCTGCTTCTGTTCGTAAGTTGATTGTGAAATTGTTCCTTGAAGAGAAGCTTTCGATAAGTACAATAGCCAACACAGTCAATCGACCTAAAAGTGTTGTTGGTGATATTTTGGCTAAATATGAGAAGGATGGCTGAAACGCCGCTGGTGTGTCGAGTAGCAGACCTCGCAAAGCCTCAGCAAGAGACGATACTGCATTGGTTACTAAGAAAGACCGTTTCAAAACTGCAACAGGAATTTTTAGTAAAGCTAGCGAATCCCTTGATATTAAACTATCCAGGACGACTGTTTCACGCCACCTTGAAGAAGCAAACCTGCATGCTAGGACTCCAGCTGTCAAACCCTTGGTCAGCAAGAACTGAAATCCTTTGCTACACAGCATGTTCTCCGGACTGATGATGACTGGGCAAAAGTGTATTTCAATGATGAATCGAAGTTCAATTTTTTTTGGATCAGAAAGAAAATGATTTGTTCGTCAATCAAATGGTGCAAGATTGTCCAAACAGTGCATCAAATCCAGTGTCAACTTTGCTGGAGGTAGCATTATGGTCTTCGTCATGATTTCAGCAAACGGTACCGGTCCCCTAGTTCGACTGGAAGGAAGAGTAAACACGCAAGTGTACATGGAACTTCTGCAGAGACATTGTGGTACCAGTTATCAAGGACTCTTCAGCCGAAGACCCCATTTTTACACAGACAAACAACTTTTATACAATTGCTGATCATTTTTATTGTAATTCTTTACAGGGTCCTTAAAACCAAAAACACAGTGTATGTAAGTAGCTGCTAACAAACGATAACAAACGTATTCTCACCATGACCTCTTGGAGAACTATCATCTAATCTGTAGACTGGTAATTCTTTCAACCAATGATTGGGATCGCGAGTGCGCTTAGCTATCATCTTTGCATCTAACTGTGTTTGTTTATCCAACTTGGTGATACTGTACAAAACTAGTATAATGCTACTTTGTTTCATGGGTATCTTGGACAGTCATCCTTGCATTAGTAAATCAGCGTGACTGTTCAAATCACGCGTAGTATTATTGCGCAATTTCTACCAAATACAAGATGTAGTTATATTTTGTTCACTTATCTTTGTACTAAGGAATCATCGTGATAGTACAAAACAAGTGAAAACAAGTGCAATACTATCCTGTTTCAAGGGTGTCTTGTACAGTCAACATTGTACTTAGAAGCATTGAGACTGTACAGTGTACAACCCACTTCCAATACTATTCTGTTTCAAGAGCGTCTTGTACAGTCATTTTTGTATTAAGGAGACACTGTACGACTTAAGAGTACGGTTCGGGCCAACTTCCGGATAATGGTAAGTTTTCAGTTTATAAACACATCTTATAGAGAGTTTTCTTGCCCATCCAACGATATAATTGGCTCTCAAGTACGTCAATTGGTTCGTCTCCGAGACGAGGTAAAACACGCGCACTAGCGTGATCTTGGGACGCGCCAATGAATGGGTGACCTCCCTCTTCCCCCTTATTACGAGTCGGTTTTGAATGTTCCTTTACGAGAATAAAAAGAGAGTTCATTCGTGGCCTGGCTTTAAATGCTTTCGTACGCGAACGAAACATTCTATAACTCAGTGATAAATTATGATGCTGTAATTGAGTGTCTGTTTTGAGTCTGGCTGCTGAGTCATCCATCAGCTAATTAGCTTGTTGTGTAAACATAATTGCCTCCCGTAGTTTTGAAGCTACAGGAATGACAAATATATCAATAGAAAGGGCTCAAAATGAGCTACAAAGCAATAGAGTTGATTTTAAAAAAATTAGTCGCTGAAGAAAAAAAATTATTAAAAAAAAACGCTGTTCTGATTTATTGATTTCCATTTATTGATTTTTGAAATGGTTCATTCCCCACTATTTTGAAGGTACAGAAGAAGGTACAGAATAGCTGATAAGACTCAGTTCAAGAAATTAGGAAAAAAGAAAAAACGAATTTTAGAAAAAAGGCTCTCGTGAAAACTCACCTTTTTGGTCTTTGAAATGTTTCTTCTCCCACAGTTTTGAAGGTACAGGGATGGCAAGCAAATCAATCAATAGCGATTGAAAAAATCTATTAATCAGGTGCAAAAGCTTTTTTAACTTCAATTCATGTTGAAAATTAAAAGTAAAAATATTCGAAAAAGTGAAAAAAGAGGTCGGTTTTTGGGGAAAAAATTCTCAAAATTCAAAAAAATCACATGATCGAAAAACTTTTGCACCGGATCTCTAGAAAAGACAATTAACTACCTAGAAAATATCTTTTTCATTTCTGTGAGTTAAAAATTGTAGGAGAAGAAGGATTTTCCGCCACACATGTTTTTTCATGTTTTTCAGAAAAACATATAATGTACAGTTGTAGAAAAACGCACAAATCAAAAAAATAGTCTTAACAATTTACACCTATGGTAAATATCTCAGAAAAACCATCAACAACTTACAGACTTTTTTTTACCCCGAACCGTCCCCTTATAAAACAATGTTGTAGACTATTGCACAGTTGCCGGGCGTATCTTGGTCGGTCTCCTTTGTATCGGGCAGACGGCAGGTTACGCGTTTAGAAACACTGCTGTAGCGTCCTCTATTATTGAAACCGTTTCATTTTCTGTACTTAGTAGTTATCGTTGTATTTTCTGCCTACAGAGTCAGAACTAGTTGTTGGTTAATGCAAACAACGGAATTCATAAACTGGTGTCCACTCGATTATTCTTTGCAACCATGAATACTCGAATTATAAAAATATGGATTACTCGATCAGTGGTGTTCAACTAACATTAAATTTTTTTTTTGTTCAAGTGATAATTTGACATCGCATAGTAGGTTCCATTCAGAGTAAAGGGTGCATGCTCCTTATTTTGATTTTGTTTGGGAAGCTAATATCAGAAAATGTAATTTCAATTTTCAAACAGTTTTTTATAATATATTTTTTCTTCGTTTACGTAATTAGCATCTATTAATCTTTTATTATTGTTTTTTGTTTATTTTGTACTGTTAAACTTCATTGATATAATAATGGAAGATGAAATACCCTAAAAGTTAATGACATTCCTAAGAATTCTAAAAATTATGCGTAAGTAAACCGATGTGGTCTTAATAATTTTCAAGTACACAAGCGTACCTAAGTAATGTTGCATTCACAAACGGATCAATTACTGAGGTCAGGATGCAACTAAGCACTGCTGACATGATTAACTCATCGATAACTATTGTCCCAGTGCCAACACTAATCACAGTCTACATCTAGGAGGCGCACTGTAAGTTATTACTTCGTAGTTAATTTTGAGTGTCAAATAAAAGTTATTCATGCTGGCTCATATGAATCGTGTAGGCTCATATAAGAAGGGTATGACCTTCAAAAAGCTTCTTTAAATACGTCGCAATTAGTGCTTTCTTTTTCCAATGAGTAGATAGTTTTACGGCTTTCATGTTTTTCCGTAACTTATTGCTCACTGAGGTGGAACATTTTAACGATTTACCTTCCACCGCATTCAACCACTTTCAGAGATATCAAAATACTTATTACGGCATTTCCACCGATTAGGTATGAATAAGTCCCTGTACCTAAGGAAATTAAAAAATTAATGTGTTGACATTTGTTCCACCTTATGGAAACATACTGTTTACTCAATTCTGAGAAGTTCGTGTCGTAAAGTTTTAGATCTTGAAAAGTTGCTTCTTATTCGCGTTCTCACAATGACTGTAACAGAACTTTTTGGGATCATTAAGGCAGTACCGTCTCCCATTGGAACATATGGACTTGAACACTCAAGTACCTACACAAACTATACACTTTTTATCATGTAGTAATGTAAAGTTAGTGAATGGCTAAATGGCTTTAGAAATGAAAAACCATTAACTAGGATAATTTCTAACATGATTCGTTTAATTAAAACTCATGCATAATCCGAAATATCAATTAAGTAATCAGCAAAAGATAACAATCATCATCTTTTGGCTTCATATGCACTCCATGATGAGAAGTGAACTTTCGTTAAAACTATAACCAAGATAATAATTTTTTTAAATTCGAGCTAATTTTTGGAATCTAGTAATCTTATCCATTTAGGAAGTGCTTCAAAATTTCTTGGCTTTTGGTAGAAAAGTGAAAGTGTTGTGCTGCAGCTATTGAGGAACCACTCGTTTTCTACACACTTTCCTTTTCAGTGCACATGAAGGACGTAGTAATGAAAAACTGTACATTCGAATTCTTTTTCGTTTATCATTTATTATTTAATTGTCAATTTTTATTACCAGTCGATGTATATGAAAGCCACAAACAAGTTATGCACACAGTATACACGAACACACACTATTTTATTATTTAAACATGAATATATGCTACAGGTCGCTGCATTTAACAGTAACGAATCTGATGCACACGGCACACACAGTATATAATATTTACATGCTGTGACAGCAAGCTTGAGAATTGTGCAAAATGACCACGACACCAGTGTTGACTAGGCTTTGTTACATGCCAAGATCAAACCATTTTAGGCAACCATTCTTCACAAACATAGCGCGGAACTTTAACACATTGACCGCGATGGGACCCATCGTTGTGTTATGTTTAAGTTATTTTGTTGCGAAACGTCCCACCTATTGATGATTTTAGGAAATAAGTTTAGAATATTTTCAAAGTTTATGAAATTATATTCATCGCTGTCTCTACTACAGTCAACTTAACAACCTAATGTACGGGAATCAAATGAAGGAAATGTGTTTAGTTCCTTTGTATGAATACTATTTGAATTCTCCGGTTACCAACAGCATCCTCTATTGCAGTGAGCATGTTAAGACATCTCGTAGATAATATGAGTGAAAACATAGAGCAAAAACGACTTATGTGCAAACTTACACTAACTTCTTGCAAGAGATCCTGGCACGCATTCGCCTCTCTTCTTTTTTGTAACTAAATCACAACTGTCCGATAATGAATCGCTTGTAATATGCCACCTGCCAACACTCTCTAAATACTTTATCCTTAATAGGTGATATTTTAACCGATACTCTCTAGAAAACTTTTTTCTTGCTCTAATAACCGTAGATTACACTAATACTCCTTCACTTAAATTCTATTAGAGCCTTTTAGATGACATGATACAAATAAAACCTGTGTCAAGAGAGGATGTAGCATTAAAATGTAGCTGTGACCTGATGATTGAATAGCTTAATCTTATGCTACTTTTTGTGAGGCGGCTGACGATAGTTTCCTTGAGAGCAAAAACAGAAACTTACCAAGAAAGGAAATCAATTCCACGAATAAGTCGGTCAAGTTACGAATATATTGATTATCTGATCCACAGGCAAGCAAGACATACAAATTTAATCCTGGTCCACTCTTGACCAAAGTTCAAACCTCTTCTCGTCCTAGCCATCTTGCTCACATTCATCCCTTCACGTCATTGACCTGATGAGAAGCTTCCAGTCCACTGCAGACTAATCCATCCCAAATTATCTTTTCCTCTCGCTGTAGATGAGTGTTGCGTCCGCCGGAGACCTAATTCCACCTCTATCCTCAGCCTCAAGCCTGGCCATGTCCACTCCTTTAGGTGCGACCACGTCGAAGTTCTGGATGATGGCGGCAGAGAAGAGGAACACCTCCATGCGCGCCAGCAGCTCTCCGGCACACTGGCGACGGCCTTAAGGGGAGGTGGTGGAGGAAATGAAGGTACTTTCATGTTGTCAAGGCTACCTCCAAGTGGTTGATTCAGTGAAGATGATGATTTTTCATACAATGCTTCAATAGATTGTGGGATTATTTTACTGTGTTGCTGGTCCGTGTCTTAACCTGTTTTAACCATGTTACAAGTCAAGCTTTATGCAATTAACCAGGTTCTTTTAGGCGAGTACGCAATACTTAACGCTGGGTTAATTAATCGAAGTGTTGTTAAATCTGAAGCATAACTCGTTGTTTTTCATTTTAGTGGGGCCCCCGTTGAATATTTTTAGTCCATTTGAATCACCATGACGTCATTACACTCTAATGCGTTGACTGCGGTTTTATTACATATGTGTACCACTAGGTACACTGCTCATTGACCTACCAGTCTCAGTGAATAGCATTCCACTCATTTCATTACCTTTATTTAAATTAAACCAAGTAATATATTACCGGAAAATTAAATTTTTCCCGCTTCTTCGAATGGATAAAAATGTAATCAAGCATTAAAAACAGCTTCTCATTTCTACTCTTCTAACCAAACCGACTGTAGCAACCGTGGAAATGCTGTTATCGTGCTATAGGATTATCCTGCTGGCGAATTTCTTTTTGTGTTTTGCTAAACTTCAACCTATTAAACCACAAATTAAGCCAATTTTGATCAATTTGAATGTTAAAGTTTTATGCTGCGAGCGGCATTTTTGTGGTGTGAGCCTAATAATAATACAAATATTACTTTCAGTTACGAAAATGAACGGAACTATTGAAAATTTTACAAAGGTTTTCAGCTGAGGAAAAACTGAATGGTCACTGCTGCATCAGCTTTTTCGGAAAAGTAATTGGACTCGAAATTGGCGTGAATGTAATTTTCGAAAAAATTACAAAAGAATATTATTGTCTTCCGAGTCGATGTTTGAGAATATCATACTTTTATGGGAACCGTTGAGTCTAAACTTGTCACCTTGAAGTGAATGAATAAATGTGCCTTACAGGTAAACCGACGATAATAATTTCGAATATCCTGATGATAATTTGTTGGGACAGATATGAAGTACTGCGCTGTAAGCATTGATATTGGGAAAAAGTTAATGAAAAATTTTCAGTGCATTCGTGAAAATTATTTGATTGAAGATGGTTATAATATGGAAGATTTTAAGACCTCCGTGACTCTCTACACTTCATGGACTCACCTGACCCGAAGGCGAAGAAGCCCCGTTTAGGGGCCGTGTACTTGGTATGAGTCTCATCCAAGAATCTCTCAGGGTAGAACTTGTGGGGGTCGTCCCAGTACCGCGGGTCGTGGTGGATGGAATAATTCCCCACGACGATAACTGTGTTCTGAACGCAATAGAAACGATTTCCTGATTTCTCCTGAAGTCTCCCCGATAGGGCGTCATTTTAAAGAACACTTTCACTATACGGTGTTCTTTGAAAGAGATGTTCTTTTGGCGAAGGTTTTTTTAATGTCTCTTTCACCAGTTAGAAGCTGTTTTTCTTTCTATTAAACAATTCAACATAGCGTTAGTTGGTTCTATATTAGCTGGATTTTGAAGAATAAATATGCTTGAAAATGAAGGATACACGATATCCCTATGATGGTTCTACTGATACGAGAAAATTGATACTTAAAATCGTATATATATTAAGATGAAGAAAACTAAATTCGGTCAATTCACTAAAAGTATTCGCTTGATGAAAACATGATTTGACACCTTTCTTTGCATCAGGTATTTTAGGGAGCAACTTCATAATGTTCCTTTAATATACCGAAGAACAAATTTGTGCATTAAATTGAGTGTGAGGAATTAGGATAAATTAGTAAATTAGGGATTGATAAAATAATTTAGATTTGTTGAAGAATAGGTTCGTTTTTATTAAGGGACACCATGATTAAGTTTAGTTGGTGACCCATCCTTTAGCTCCACCATAAAAATGAAAGCTGCAAACTGCTTACTTTAGGTACGAAGTATCCTTCCAGAGTGGTGTCGCGGTTGGCAGATCTCTGACCGTTGAGAGGAACCAATGACCCTTGTCTGAATGCTTCGGCGATGAACGCTTCCACCAACGGTAACCTGCACAGGAACGTGGTGGAGGTATTCACATTTTGTGTTGTAAAATTTTGAGTATTGCTTAATTTGTTCAAACCTCAAATGTTGTATTGCTCGGGGCCCCATGTAACCTCAGTTTTAATGACCCACTCAAAGTCGCAGCTAGGCCGATGGAGATCTAAAAGTCTACCTTCTCTTCTGCCGAATATGTTCAAAGACTTGTTGTTGCTTGGGAAAAAATTTAAGGGGGATCGAAGAGATGTTTCTGGGTATTACATTTCAGGTTTCAATTACTACAAGTATATTCTCATGAAGGAATATTTCACTGATTTTTTTGTCTTGTTTTTTTGTTTTTTTCTCTCTTCTAAGGGAGGACAGAATGTATAACCATCCTAGCGAATGGGTTATAGGGAAACACACATGATAAATAATCTTCTGCTGTCAGATGTATACATTTTTATTTAATACTCTGGTTAGAACTAAGCCTAGGACCAAAGAATGGCCTTGTACCTTCATGGAAGACGAGCAAAATCTGTCTTCGTCACAGAGAGCGTAAAGAGGGAAAATTGGAAGAATAACCATAACAAGGTATGAGGTCCACAACCATGATGCTTATTCAGATATGACATTAGTTGACTATGACATTTCCCAAGGATTTGAAAAAGTGACTTTATTGATATAAGTAATGCCTATAGCTCTTCTGATGCAACAGTTGCAATGTTGTCCAACTACTGAATGAGTTACCTATTTTTGTCGTCGAGGGACACCATGCGGTCCTTGGGCACCACTTCATCTATTTGCTCCTGCAGCCTCTTGGCGTAGTCAGGATACCGTGCCAGGAAATACGTGACCCATTTGAGCATGTGGTTGACCGTGTCAGACCCCGCTTGGAACATGTCGTGGACGATTTGGATCAGAGCTGGAGGGATGGAGATGTAGATTTGGTCCATTAGTTGTTGTCGCTTCTGCTAGCCCCGTTACAAGCCTTCATGCACACAGTGACAGAGCCACAGTAAAAATTTTAGAAGAATTCATTAGTTACGATAATGGGAATCACAAATTACCACAATTAAAAGTCAAAGAATAGAAAAAGAAATGCCATCGTATGAAATCAATATCATTCTTTTGTACTTCTGTGAGAGCATAGTTACAGAAGTAACTCATAATATCATATCAGAAAAAACTCATCTGGTATCAGGGTGCTTTTTCTATTTAAGAACGTAATTTAGTAGATGGATAAAAAAAGAAACGATTCCAATGAATTGCAGTCAAATCTAGCGATTTACCGTTTCACTCTGAGCAGTAGTGTCATACGAATTTGCAGGAATACTACCAAGGAAACAGGCACCATCCTCGGAAACAGTTTTCTGATATACCTCCCCTCCTGAAGAAGGAATTTTCGTCTCCCTCGCTCTCCTTCATGTCCTTAATGTACTCATAGATGAGGTCCGTGGTGTTGTTATTGTCGTAGTCCTCCAGGTGTTTGTCTATGGCTTTCTGTGGAAGGACGAAAGCTGCTTAGAGAATTCGAAGTTTTTATTTCTTTTCACTTTACGATTTTCTGGTAGCAATCATTGTCATTGGTGTTTCAACAATGTTTATTTGAGTTGTTTTGCTGAAGTTTACGAGGGGAATAACTTCTCATATTTTACTGAGAGCTGTATTTCTCGTACGTATTGAAAATGGATTAATGAATTGAGGTCACCTTACCTACTCCTTATCAGAGAAGCAAAAGTAGTTGTAGCCGCAGTAAATGATTGTAGTAAATGATACTACTACTACTACTACTACCTGTCAGAAATTCTAAACTTGAAATTACTGAAAACAATTTTCATTTGTTGCATTCAACTCGGAAATGTTTTCGATTAAACAGCAATTTCATGTTATTGAGTTCATATCAGTGGAAACCAATCGGAATCGAAAGGAACTCACAGTTACACTGTTCTTCAACTCGGCGTTAAGCTGTTCTGCGATGTCGGTTTTGAAAATGAGGTTTTTGATCACTTTTGGGAGGTGTTTGAGAGCCGGTATGTAGGAAGGCAGGAACCAGATAGGGCTGAACTTCTCCTGGAACTTATTGCTAGCATCGTACACTGCCTCTACTTCTTTGGACCGCAGGTCGTAACGAGTGCCTGTAAAACAAGGTAATACTCATGTTTCAAATGAATGCGCTGATCCGTAATCAGGTTTTGTTGTGTATCCATTGAAATTAGCTTTTAATGCTGTTCTCCACCTAGGTTAGTTCATGAAAATAGCAAATTGTAGAACTCACTAGCGACCATCTGCCAGATGATGTTGAGAGCTGCCGTGCGAAAGCTGTCGGGGTAGTTGATTGCTTCACCGTTGTACTTCTTGAGGTCTTCCACCAGCGCCTCGGCCTCGATGTTGATGGCATCCTCCAGGTAGCTTTTACCCATACCTGAGGGATATAAGCCAGCTGCTCATTATTCAAAATAAGAAATAGTTCTTTATTTATGAAAAATAATGAAATTCAGTGCCTTAACGCTGGGGCCCATGTATTCATTACAAAAGCAGAGTTGGAGAGTCTTGGATGCGAAAGCATGCCTTAGTTCAATTATTACGCAAGCTCCTAGAATTTTTTATGATTTTAGAAGTAACAAGCTACCTGGACCTCACCTAGATTTCGGAGGTTGCGCAGCACAAAGCGGCGGTCGTGCTGCCAGTGTGGACCATTGCTGGAGACCACACCTGGGTGGAGTGAGGGTACAATCTGAGCTCAAATATGTGTGTGTGCGCGAATTCACAAGTGTAGGCCATCGAAGAAATTTATTTAATAGGAGACGTTTATCTCACTGAAGTTCAACAAAGATTTGAGCTAATTCACGCTTTGTTGAACGAGTGCACATAACAAATCAAGGCCTGGTGCTGCTTAGTTATGGGAATATTTTAGCTTTCTAACCGACTCTGAAACCATAGTCTCAAAGAAACTGTTACATCTGTTCACATTTTATTAAAAGATCGTCTCTCTCTTTAAAAAACGGGAATGTGTATAAATGATGTTATAGACACCTGGCGTTTTCATCTCCGGAAAATATTTTCACAGCCGGAAAATAAAGCATCAAATAGGATCTAGTGGCTGTGTTAACAAACAAAGGACTTCGTCAGCAGAAGTGAGAATTTGCACCGCACCTCCGAGCTTTTGGTCATCGATGACGAAGAAGTCCGTGAACAAGGCAGGTCGATCGGAGAACTCGAGGCGAGCCATGGCTTCTTTGGCGACCTTGTAGTCGAAGATGAAGATGGTGCGAAGACTGCCCGTCCGGTGCCTGGGTGTGCATGCGTTCGTGGGTCAATTTTCCAACCAGGGTACTCCGATTGTGACTTCCTTATCTAAGTTTTTAGTTTTTGTGAAATTCTGCACTTTAAAAGTATTGATTTATAATTTCTCTCAGGTAAAAAACATTCTGATCCAACCATTTATACTATTACAGTTTAAGTAATTTTTCATTTTACTTTTGATTCTTCAATGATTTGACATTTTCACTACAACACTGGTTATTAACTTCAGGACTTTGACACCCAATAACTTAACAACTCGATAACTTTGCCGCTTTCAACTTGATAATATGAGTACTTGGCGTCTTAACAAATCATTACATACCTGGATAATTTTACTCGATCATGGACAACTTTGAAACTTATGAACTTGAGAATTTAATTACTTGCCAATAGTTCTGAGTACAAAAGCGTTAAACAGAAAATAATTCGAATAGTTTACGAATTTACGACACAGAATATTTGAATTCGAATGAGAAATGTTTAAAAAAAACTAATTTTAAGATGTTTGACGCAGTATACAAATCTTGGTTACTAGAGGTATTATTAGAAATCGTTCATGGGTCATGTTAGTGTTTTATTCAAATACTGCTGAATTTGCTAAGAATTTTACTTTCGTTCGTCTTATAGCATAAATAACTCAGTAACTAATCGCCAAACCATTTGACCATACACCATTCAGGAGTATGAACTGGGGAGAGCTACGCTACAAGTCACGCTGATGAAGTTTCTGACACTCGAGAATTTGCAAAATTCATGATCGATTTTAGGGGAGAACTCTTATGCTTTTCAAACATTTATGCATATCATTTACCAAATTTTGTTAATTTTTAAAACATCTAAGCTCGTGATTAATAAAATCTATTGAAACCATCTATGATAAAGCAATCTTAGTTTTTCATTTCAGTTTATGTTACTTGATTAATGCAAGGTAACCAGTTCTGTCCATTCTGAAAAGTTATGTCCATTTTTGAAGGAAAAAATGAAAACGCTTCAGAGCATGTGTAACTTATATTTAGCCTTCGAAGTAATCGCTATCGGCATCCAGCACCTTCTGCCAACGTGTCTCCAGCTGTTCAGTTCCCTTGCGGTAAAACTCGGGGGTTTTGGACGCAAAGAAGTCCGTGAGGGCTTGGCGCAAGTCTGCTTCATTGGCGAAGGATTTCCTACGAAGATGATTATCCAGGGAATGGAAGAGGTGGTAATCGGATGGCGCAAAGTCAGGTGAATAAGGTAGACGGCACAAAGTATCCCACCCAAGTTGTTGTATGGTATCACTGACCACTCGCGTAACATGCAACCTGACGTTGTCATGGAGCACTGGTGAATCACTTCTGTGATTCACCAGTGCTAGCTCCTTCTGGCGCAATGCCGTTGCACACATTCCAATTATTGCTGCGGGTATAGGTGTCCAGTGATTATTTGACCTTGACGACCTGTCCACCAGACACAAAGCATAATCTTACGTAGGCGTATAAGCGGTTTTTCAGTGTGAATGACAACATTCTGAGGTGACAACCAATATCTGGAAAGCTTGAAAGTTTTGGACAGAACCCACTTTTCATCACTGGTAAGCATTCTATTGAATAAGAATGCGGTACGGTGGCGAGAAAACAGCGATACGCAGGCTGCCACTCTTTGTCTCGTGTGGACCTCTAACCGTGGAGGGCCTCTAACAGCGTGAGCAGAACCAACTTGCTCAGTTTGAACGTTTTCCCTAGGCAGTGCAGGTGAAGTTAAACTCTTCACAGGAAACGCTTAACAGTCTTGCGAGTTCACCACGCGTTTTACTCCTGTCCAGGTCAATGGCCGCATTCAGCACTCAGTCATTCAAGACCTGTGGTCGTCCAATGTGAGGTTCATCATGGAGAGACAAATCTCGTGACTTGAATTTTTGAAGCCAACGCCTTGCAGTACGTTCATTCACAGCACTATCCCCAAACGCTTGATATTTGCGGCAACTCGATACAGTTACTGATTAGCCCACTTTGAAGTCGCAAGGCAAACATCCCCGAACGAGATCTGTAGACACTCCACCCTTCTTCACTGCTGTCCATCTAATAACTGATGGTCAAGCACAGTGCGCGTGTTTTTATAACGCCTGATGTTCCTATGTACTTACGGCTGTCCGAATCTGAAAACAATTGCTACACTCATTGCGTATATGTATCTCAACTTCCTTCATTGGCTAATCAAAAAATAGACAGAACTTTTCTGGTGACCTTCTATGATATCTTTTGACAGTGAGTCACTAATAATCTTGATTCATTTTTCTGTAATTGCTTTTTTCCTATTTCCTATCATATGTATGATTATTAAAATACGCTTAAAAACGGCTAAAAATATTCGCAGAACAATTGGTTGACAGGCGTATGGAAAATTTAGTGAGTGGGATTTGACAGACTTTAGTTCGCACCCTCACAAAGATTGTCTCAGTTTTCCCTATAGCAATTTATCCCAGAAATCGAGCTACGTTTGTTTGTAGCATATCCCAGTTTGAGTGTTTCGCCGGGGCATCTATGATTTTAGCCGCTTAAGTATGGTATATGATCATTCACTGGGCGGATAAAACCATCAATGCTCCGGCGGGAAAGTTAGACTTGAGTAAGTGTCAAAGGAGATCGGTAAAATTACATAATCTCTGATTACATGTAGCAAACTCATCACTCACGACCCTGTAGGAGATTGTTGTGATAGCTGGGAACTTCTGATGTAGAGTGAATGGATAAAACGAGCAGGTAAGGTTACAAAGCATTACTCACATGACAATATCGCCGTACTCTTCCTTCAGTTTTTGTGCTGGTTCTTCGGAAAATATTGGGAAGTCACCTAGAAACGGTATTTCTGGCGGACCTGGAAATTAGAAAAGTTAGTACCTTACGTTTCTTAATATTATGGAAATATTTTAAATGTCGCTGTGAATTTATAAAAACAGCTGTCGCTAAGTGCACGTACCCACTAGATGCCTTCAAACAGATTGTTTGAATATAAAGCTAGCTATAGGGGATGACAACTTAACGTTTCCTCCTTCAAAATTCTAATATGAGCGTTACCCTGAAACTTTCATTATTCTCATAGCCTGATGTCGAATGGAAATATACTTAAGTAGAAAACAATGAATGACCACCTTCCAACAGATTTTTAGAGTGTGGAAATAAGTATGAAGATTACAATTCACTTCCACATTCAGTAAATCCAGTTTATCGGATGTTAATTATAAGTTACATCTCATTTATTAAACAATTTTAACTTCTACCAATTACGAGTCAAGATGGCATCGTCTTGATTTACTTCCATTCAAATTTGATGGGGTATAATCCCGGTTCGTTGAAATTGTGCAGGTAATGAAAATTAATGACTGACTGATGACTGATCTGAAGGGACAAAAAACAAAATCGTGATATCTAGGGAAAGTGATATCAAATGATCACATGGAAAAACATGATGAATTTTCAGATTTACATTAATCAGTAGATAAAAAAGCTAAAATTTGTCGTCAAAAACATTATTCATCAGTGGAATAGTTGCTGAAAACACTCTCACCAAGAGGACAGTTGCGGTGAGACACTCACCTGAAAGGCAGATGCGGGGACAAACTTACCTGGGAGACATTTGCGGAGAGACACACTCACCAGGGGGACAGTTGTGGGACACATTCCCTCGTGCGACAGTTGCGTGGGACACACTCACCTGGGGGACAGTTGCGAGGTCTGCGGTCCCTAATCACCGCGTATACCAGCAGGAGCACCAGGAACAGCAGGATCTCCAGCCACATGATTCGTGCGTGTGGTTTTCCAGCGAGTCAAAACTGAGCGGTTTGAAGTTGAGTCTGTGCTGTTATCAAAGATAAAATACGGGAATGTTTTAGAAAATAAGTTCAAATATCATCATATATAGTATGTGCATATAAAACAAAAGTGGACGTAGAGTGTAAGATATACGTTATTGTCTTTCAGTTCCACTCTTCAGTCCACTCTCATGCGGAGGAGTGCGATATTCTTGTTCGATTAGACGATTTTAAAGTAATTTCTTCTACAACAAATTAAGTGAGCCTTCTCATTTTTTAATCTCTGCACATTCCAAAAGAAGAACCGTTTTTAAATGATATGTAATCAGCTTTTCTTTCCCACTAATGTAATGTTAATACTGAATATCTTTAGTTTTTGTTTCTTTCATGTGTGTTTGCTTTTCTTCTCCCATGATTGATGTATATGATTTAAATTAGACATTTGACTAGAGTGTTCTACTCGTTTTCATGTTTACAATGACCCTTGAGGTCTAAACGTTCCAAATATTTTTATTCGTCGCCTTTCTTTAATAAAATAATGATCTCGGTAAAGAGATGTATCGTGGCACTTTTACTTTCAAGACTTGTTACCTGTACAGAAAATGTTCGATTGTGTACTGTTTCGGCTTTATGTGTTCCATGCACCGTCTTTTTCATTCTGGAGATGAGATAACTGTACAGAACATGTTTAATATTGCATTGTTTTAGGGGTAAAAAGTGTCTTTTACAGTCATTTCTGGATTTAAAGACAATGACTGTAATAGACGGGTAAAACTAAATTGTGTTCCAATGTGTCTTGTATTAGGGATACGAAGTGACTGTACAAGACACATCTTGTAATATTGCACAGCCTTCAAGCGTACTTTGCGGTAGAGAGACCTTACTTCTGACAAGTAAGCAGGCAAGTAAGGCTGAACAAGATACTTCGGGTAATATTGCGGTTTCAATATTGTACTTTACCTTAAGGAATGATAATAAATTTTACTTTATAATCAAAACTTATCTGGGGCATACCTCAATTTAAAAGTTTAATTCCTTATCGTTCAAAATAACTGGGAGCCATTATTATGGTAACTGCCCTAAAGAAAAATAAATAGGTAGTAATTAATATGGGGATAAAATCAATATATGAAAACAACGTGATGAAACCACAAAATGACTTCCCTCGTGACAGTTTTTTAATAAGAAGAATGCGTAAATTATTTCAAAAATTTTGGTCGCATAAATATTCAACTAAATTACAACTTAAATCATATTATTGCATAAAAAGCATGATAGCATAAAGAAGGTCAACCCGGCCTTTTTCGGTCCGATGAGCATTTTTATGTTTTAGTTGAAAAAGGATCCTTAGACGGTGGACTATTCGGTCCTAAAATTTCATGGCGCTACGGACACAGATCCTCCTCCCCCCCCAGGGGGTTGTAAGGAAACCAAAAATCCTGAATTTTCGACCCCATATGAAACCCCAAATGAAAAGAAAACAAAACGGGAAATGGAAAATTTGCTACCTTGACTTTATTTACAATGCTTCAAGGATTTTAAAAACGATACAAACATCGGCATCTTAGGATGCTTTATTTCCAATCAAGCCTGATACAAATGATTTTGAGCATTGGTTTTTCAAATGCCCTAAAACTAACACTATATACGTATAGGACACCATGACGGTTCCCCCGTAAAGCCGGTGCCCATTTCCGACACCTGGGTTGAGTGGGGTATTGTGCTTGAGCTCTCCCTTATACCCAACGGGGAAAATCGCCGCGCCAGCGCCGGGATACGAACCCTCGACTCCTACATGCAAGGGCGATGCCCTTAACCACTGTGCCACAGCGAGCACTTAGTGAACACTTAAAGCTGTCTTTGGTTTTGTTCTTGCATAAAAACTCAATGAGTTCTATTCTTTTGAAATATCAATCAAAATGAACTAAAAAAACAATTTTTTCAAAAAACTAAGGCCTGAATTGAAAAAATGAATCTGAATAAATTGTGTTTATTTTTAAAAATTACAAATAATAGTCAAATTTCATAAGAATCAGACTACATATATAGAAGTTCATAATTTTATTTTTTTTAAATTATAATTCACAGTGTGAAGATGAAGTTATGCATGGAGATTATCTAAATGAAAATGAAAACAGCATTCAATTACATAAATTGTCCATTATATTACAGTTCAGATAAAAATTTATTTATGCCTTATTACTAACAAGCCTTATTTTCAACATTCAAAAGAATAGAAGTCAGTGAGTTTTTATGCTAGAACAAAACCAAAGACAGTTTAGAATCCTTGAAGCATTGCTAACAAAGCCACAGGAACAGATTTTCATTTGAAACTATTCTTTTTTATAAGCAAAAATAAAGTTAAAAATGTATATGTTATCAGTGATCAATATATCGCAAATGAAAAAACGAAAAGTTTCAAATGGAAAATATGTTCCTGTGACTTTGTTCGCAATGCTTCAAGAATTCTAAAACTGTCTTTGGTTTTGTTCTAGCATGAAAACTCAATGACTTCTATTCTTTTGAAATATCCTAAAAAATCTACCAAAAAACTAATATTTCGTATTTTTCAAAAAAAGGCCTAAATCGAAAAATTTACATGAGTAAAAAAGTTTACTGTCAACAAATACATATACTTAATAATACGAATATAAAAATGCCGCAAATTTTTGTGGATTTGTGTTTTCAGAATCCGGGAACAAATTTAAAGTTACTAGTTAACATCATAAAAGATTCATTTTTACTTCGTTTGAAGGGCTCATGAAAGAACGAATCAAAGCAAGTTCAAATTGTTTTCACTGTGTATATTTTATGATTAGCGTACACATTGTTTGAATGCTCTTAATTCATTGAATTCTTTTAGTATCTCGATTAATTCACTTCATATTTTGTCAATGACGATTATATTTTGCCAATGACCAAATCAATGCCGACTTTAGAAATTGGTCCCATTTATACGAAAGAACAAGTAGGCCTGAATAATATAATATCGGTGAATATAAATATTAATCAGTTACCGTATTTACTAAACGACCATGCGCAAGTTAGGAAATCGATTGGTAGATGAACGTTGCCATAATTACAACGCTAGTCGCAGCCTGTATCCGGGTAACATTGTGTGTGTCCCAGTTATTCCATGAATCAGTGCGTTTCTGGAGGCGCTGTGTAAATAACCACTTCGTAGTTCAGTGGGAATACTAAGCAATATTATTTCTTATGCGGTTATGAAATGAAAACGATTAAATTGTGAAAAATTGCAGTATGCAAGATACATTACACAGTGGAAGATTACGACACCTGTCCAATGGAGCAGGAGAAATCATTCATGCGATATCATTATATAATTTAGTCCCAATGTCACTTATCTCAAAAACTTTAGCCAATGAAAATCATTGGTTTTAAATGTCAATTAGTTTATACATCACATGCAAAAGGGGTTGATGAATTCTGTTATGAATTTGTGCCCATAAAGTTAGCCGTTAAAAATTTGCTCTGTGGTGTAGATCTGAGTTGTTCAACATAGAATTGTCAATAGCTCAAAGGATGAGATTGAGTACCTGTTTGAAAAACATACGGGCAAGTAACCCAACGGACAAGTAAGCAAGCAAGCGTCCAACAAAGTGAGTATCGTTGTATAAAGGATGCTACATTTACTTTCTAATATGTCAACTAGTGTAAAATAGAGTCAAGCGAATGATTTCGAGAGACCACTGCAAGAACAACTCACCCGAAAACACGACGACTGCATGTGCACGACAGACAAAAAATGTCTCATATATATTGGGTGGACACAGCTCTTATCTGGTAGTAACCTCCTGAAAGCATGATATCTTTTCGACTTCTCACCTCTTTTCCGTCACCAGTGCTATGACTAGACAACTACGTGCTGTGTAACATTCTGGCTGGGGTGCATATCAAATGACGTCGCTGGTTTTAGAAAGACGCTTCAATTCTGTAGCTGTCATGGTTTGTTGTACTGAACACGCAGCACATTGGCATAGCGTTTGGTCATAATACGGGATAGAGCAGAGGTTCCCAACCTTAAAAACAGTGAATTACCCCATTAATCGTTCAAAGGAAAAATTTTGTGTTGCATGCTACTTGACTTCTAGGTGAAGAAGGTACAAAAAATATATGCTACCCCAATGAGGTAAAATACCAACAGGTTGGGAAGCTCTGTGATAGTGGTTAGTTCCAGCTCAGTATTTACGTATAATGTGTCCGCATACATTTTTTTCAAATGAAAATTCCTGTTTGAAGAAACTTCACGGGGATGTATGAATGCATTGTAGCAGACTTTTGATTTCATTCTAACCATACAATGACAGCGGTCGAGATTTTCATCTCATTTTCTGTTCCACGGGTACTCAGTAGAACTTGATTGGTCTTCCTTTAAATACGATTGCGGTAAATAAGAGATAAACTGCTGTGTATCACTTATTCTTCCTTACATCCTCAATGTTTGATTTTCACCGAAAAATTAACCTATAGTATGCAATGGTATCATGTGACGACATGTCCGCAGACGGAGGTTTTTCTTACTTCAAGTTCGAATTGAACATAATTGTACGCGGTGAGTCGATCATAATTACTGACCGATATTTGATCAACGCTTGGCTAACGTCTGATTCTTTGTTAAATTTCCACTTCACTATTAAGTCAACCTTGTATGCACTGAAAAAATTCCCGTGAATTTTACGGTTAAACGCCGAATAAATCACAGTATTTTACTGTCAGGCATATTGCACAGTAAAACACCGGGTCTGAATCCAATTACGGCAAAACACCGTTATTGGCAACAACGAGTAGATTTCATATCAATGGATTTCATTGAAGAAATTTACTTCGGTTTGAGCTAAAATGACTTGAACAAATTTTGATCAGTTACCATGAACTCCATGAGGTATGTTTTGTTCATACAATAAAAAACATGTGAGAAAAAAACTGAATAATCAATATCTAGGAACATTCTTTCTCAAAATGAAAACACGAGAATGATCACTAGTTGTTGATTGATTGATCACATTAACCGGGTTTTTCTCCTACATCACCTTTAAATGTGTTAATTTAGGCTCTAAAACGTTAAAGATTGAAATATCCGTTCGAAAAAATTGGTCCTTAGGTGTTTTTTCCATCATTCCACTGTTCGTTCTTAATTTATACAGCTCTGATAAAAATCACGAAGTAAAATATAAAAAAATTTGTAAACAAATGTTTTCTAGCAAGGAATGTATTGGTATATTAATCGATGAGAAGTTTACCACGTGTGAAGAGTATTGGAACCCATTTTCCAAAGCAAGCGTGGTTTCGCGGCAAGTTGAACAGCAGGTGGAATTGTGAGCGAGAGAAATCTATGTTGAAATCATATTTTTATTGCATTCCAGTAATTTGGTTTCGTTCTCATCGTCGGCATTTAATAATTTAAAAATTCTTCCTTCTCTTGTATTAGTAGTCAGCAAATAGACTTTAAGACTTGGGGGTTTTAATTCCTCTAACGTTTACCGATGATCATCGTAAGCCACAGGCTGTGTTCTTGTTAATCTACTCACACAAATAGTATAACTGCAGGTATTGAGACCTGTGAGAATTTTGATGAGCAATATTTTTGTCCCTAAATTCTACCTATGTAGCTTTCGCGTTTCAAATTTGACGAATTTAGTTGTAAATAGATCTGTGGTAGCTTATACTAACTAAGCCTTTTCTGATCATGCTGCTTTTCTTAGTTCAAATTCAAATTGTCAACTCAAATCAGAAAATAGTAGATTTACCGGTTATGACATTTATTGGAAACAAATAAACCAAACAGATAGCCTAAATTGTGAGTTGATTAGAGTATTCTCAAATGCTCTAAAATATATCACAAAATACAGGTTAAATGTCTGTTGAAAGGTTAGTCTGAAGCACAATTATAATTGCCCATTCTGTGGAAAAGTATCAAAATTATTTGAATGGTATGCGTGCCATTTTGAAAATCATGAAAACTTGTGCAATGTTGCATTTTCTTGTTCTTGTGACAAATTAATGTCCCATGAAATTTAAATCTTTTACTGGATTCCAAGTGCATGTTTCAGGAGGACATGGAAAAAATTTGGCTAATGGTATCCAAAGGGGAGCATCAGAGATCTCCAGAACCATTTATATAGTGCAAGTTACAACATAGCAGTCAAATTTGTTCTCATTTTAATGTTTTGCTTTGACACCTCAGTGACCATATAAAAGATGGTAAAATAATTAGTTGCCCTGTGAAACATTGTGATGAATTATTCTCAAAAATTTCTAGTTATGAAAGCCATCATTGAAGAGCCCACAAGGGATATTCTCATGATCAAGTTGCTTTAAAATATTTAATATCATTTGGTGTAAATGAATGCAGGGTTAATATTCATTCAGTAGCACTTCCAGCTGGTGAAATTAGCTTTGATGTCTCTGGTACAAGAGATAAAACTGATACTAGTGAGACATGAAAAAAAAAACAAATAGTGATGAAAATTTAATTTGATATTATATAGAAGCATTTTATTTAGGAAACCTTGCTTTGTTTTATCTCAAATTATAGGTAAAATTATTACTTCCATCAAATTGTTGGAAGAATTTTTTGAAATCCACCAACAAGAACACACATTTCTTTAACCAAATGTAATCAACGCGTTTAAAAGTAAAGTTGACATTCCTGATAATAAGTTTAACAAAACTGAAAAACTTTTTACAGTAGCAGATCTGTTTACTAGCAGATATAAAGTGTATTTTGGATTTTGGGCCAATTATCTGTCTGTGGACCATGATTTTTAAGCATTGCCCCTTATACTCAAAAAAATGTGTTTGCCATAGCCACACAGACAATTTTAGCCCTGATTTCAAGTGTAAAACAACATTTTAAAAATCTTTAATTGTTCAACCATTTTTAATCAAATTAAAAAATTATGCTCAGTGTAAAAAATGTACTTTTCAGTTTATTCCTGTGTGTAGAAGCCTAGCGTATGAATCAAAATCTTTCCAAAATGAATCTGTTTATATTAGGGTAGTTGGTAACTTGGCTTAGGAAAATGACGTTCCAGAGGTCAAATCCTTCATTTAGGCATGATAATTCTCCTAAACTCGTTCTCCACCAAGATGCTTTTGAGGTTTGCAATATGCTTTACTCAAGTTTAAGGTCTAATGCTGATCATACCATTCTGGTTTAGCAATAAACAGGAAAAGATTTCATCTATTTTTGGTAGGAGGCTAGTTTTTAATATTGGGTGAACGACCTGGAGGATTTCAAGAAAAATAGGACTAAATTCAGCAGAAACAGGGTCAGAGGTACTTTTCACTGTATTACTGGAGACAACTTTGGCCCTCATTATGTGTTGGAGGATTCACACAAATATTTTGTAGGTATTCCTTCACTCAGGATAAGATATTGAGCAGAATCCATTGACTATTTGACCACGTAAAACAGTTGAAAGTTACAAAT